>JAMKCH010016481.1:0-42912 GCA_023653785.1 Ophioderma brevispina
TTGGGGGTATTATTCTATTCTATTTTTATACTAGTTGCAATCGAACAAGAAAATGACACCATGTCTGTTAAAAATGGTCATATAAGACAATTTTATAAAATTTTTACCTTGGCAAATCACGGCCCTACACTTTTGCCTGTACATAAACACCAGCAGCAATGCTACAGTTTTTGCAATGACATTTTCACATCGCCTCTACACGCTATGACGAGAAGATCAGAGTACGTAGCGTTTACCATAGTTGTAGAGAGCGCCTCGACTTCAAATATTGGGTGCAGAACATTTGCCTCTGTTTTGGCTCCAGCCATTGTAAGGCAACATTCTTCCATTTCCCGCCAATGAACTTTTCAACGTTCCTTTAGGCAAATCTACAACATAGGTACCATTTTCGGAGTATAGTCTGAGATCTAATAACAAAAAGATGTACTAGTAGGTTTATAGTCCTTGCTTTTAGTATTTGAATTTCTACTACTCTATATATTTTTTCTTTTCGTATTTTGTAAAAGTGTACTTATATACATAGTTTTGTTTTCACATAGAAGTTTATTTATTCAGACGTGAGCTGTAGGCCTATATTAAATGGTCTACTTTTGAGGGTCCAAATAATATTGGGGCAGATAGTGGGTTTGGTGTGTATTCCCGTAAGATTTCATGCTAATTGATTTTGTTGCTGTTTAATTGGGTTTCAATAGGCCCAATAAACTGACAGAAAATTAGGGTGCAATTGGTGTTTTAATGTACACTAACGCGTTCGTCTCTCTTAAGGATTAAAAGGTATCTTATTGCCTAGGTTCCACCTTTGAGTTCAAGAGGAAGAATGGGAACAGCCCGAAAAAATTTTGCACCATCATATTTTCTGACAGCTGGTCCCGATTGATGAAAAACCGCAAGAAAATTCAATTTTAGCAACAAAATTCCTGTTTCATTGCTACAACCACACTAAGAAGACAGTAAGTATGCACTAATTGGGAGTAGCTGCCTTTTGCCTGTGATGTAAAATGCACTTCCGTCACCTGTTTTGGTAGAGGGAGCAGTATTTGATGCTATAAATTAAGTTTTTATGTGTTTAAAGTTTTCTTTCTCTGATGGCCGAAAAGGCCTTGTGTGCTTTTTCTGGAGGAAAAAGGTGGAATTTTTTGGGACAAATTGTGAGGCAAGTTATTTCAAGAAATGACGTACATCTACAATGTGCCAGCGTGAAAAACCATGTTCAAAAAGGGGGGGTATCATATTGAGAAACGAATGAAGTGGTACTTCGAAGAGGTGGTGATGGGTGAGTATTGAAATCTGAATATCAATGGCGGGCACCAACTCATTTTCTGGGGGAAAACAGGGGGGGTGAGGGGGTGGGGGAAATATGGGGGGGGGAAATGAGGGGTAGAACATGATTCTGGTGTTTATACCATGTTTACAATGGCAATGTATCCAAAGTCATTCATTTTTACATTTGATGTGATTTGGCGGATTTGACCTATTTAGTGTGGCATTTTATAGCCACACCACAGTAGTGACTAGTTGGTAGTGAAATGTGGTGGTGACCAGAGTTGGCAGTGTCATTGGTAATTACATCTAGGTGTTTGTGACATATGTATTTAGCAACGTTCCCTTGAAGCCATCTGGACAGAGTTATTTACATCCAAAATGCTGTAAAGAGAAAAAATCATTCCATTTGATATCTTAAACATGACATAGCTTCAATAGAGTTATTTTTAAGGTATTTGTATGACCGTGTACATGTAGATTTGGCAGGGGCGTACGCATGATTTATTTTGGGGTGCGGGACTTCGAAAGTGAATTTTTTTCTCGAAAAAGTGGACCTTTTGGTTAAAAGTGGACCTATCCCCCCTAAAACGGTCCTTTTTATAGACTTTTTAAACATTTATCATCAATAAGTGGACTTCCGTGTCAAAATTTCGTTTAAATTGTTGACCTTTTTTTATCAAAAATTCATCAAAAAGTGGATGTTTTTTCCTTTCCCTTTTTTGGAATTTGGGGAGGGGGTGCGCCCCCCCCCCCCGCGTACGGGGCTGTAGATTGGGAAAGCATATATCAGAGAAAATGAGAGTATGGAAGTAAGATGGTTTGAGCCGGGTGTGAAAGCAGATATGTCCGGCGGGAGGCCCGATCCAGGCTCCATAACTATCACGGATAAGCGTGAAGCGAATGTGTGCGTGAAGACTAACTTGATCGAATGCGTCCTATTCTTTATCGTTGTCGCCGGACTATGAGTACGGCGGACATGATTACTGTTCTACAACCGGGATGTGCGATGTTTAGATTTACTCTAATTAATTTCTTTGTGGAACGTCGGATGACGTTATTTTTTCCGTCCCCGTTTCAAACGATATTTCTTGGTAAGTGCATTAATGTTTTTCATCAAACACACAATAATAACATTAAGCTAATTAGTTTTATACATTAAGAAGACATTTGCATGATTTAGGCTATAGTAAGGTTTAGGTGTAACCCATGTTAAATTCATCTTGAAGGTATACTTACTTTTATGAGATCCATCGGGAGATAATCCACTAAGACATTTACATACTCCCACCGTTAGAACCACCACAATTCTTTTGCACAAAGCCATATCACAATCAACACGACGTGTCACCTCGGTTAGTAACCGTTTCGGCGGCCTCTCCATCGTTTTCCTACATTTAATGTGATTCATGAGGTTTCTAATAGATAATATTCTGCGATACATAATATCTTGAATATAAGCGCCACCATACTCAGTATAGTCGCAAGTTGCGCAAACTTTAGCCAAGAGTAGCCGTTAGAAGTTCATTACCACCTTAGACGCTAAAGAACTGCAGGAACTGCAAAACACAGAGAACGGAATAACCTCGATTTGAAGGATTATGAATAGATCTTGAGAATTACCTCCCTAACATCCTAATAAATTGTAAATTGGAACTACAAAAGGTTCTGTTTAGTGCTAAGACCAAAACTTCATCAACATTGGTTGTGTTTATAACGCTTCACTGGTGCGATTCTATGATCATTTACATAAAGTGTAAGACTATCGTAAGCTTAAAGTGAAGTATAATTGATTGATCTGCCAGCTAATCGATTTCGTTATTTTTTTTCCAATTGGGGAAAAGTTTAATATCTTATAACTTGTTCTGCAGGTACGTTAATTTAATTAATTTATTTTCTTTCTTATCAACGCTATGCGCGTGGGATTGTTTATCGACTTGTAGTCAGACCTTTTGCACAAAATTATATTTTTTATGAATGATGAAAAAGTTTCAATGTACCTACCGAGTGCAATAGCTTGTCCTCACACTAGAAATTTTTAAAATCAGCAGTCCGAATATTGACGAAAGAAAATGTTAGCGGTGGCATATCACCACGAACAACTAGTGTATTTTGCTCGTTTATTTTAAACAAACTGAGAATAATATGGACATGAGGGAGCATTTCAATAAGTCCCCCCTCCCCGACAAGTGTGCATTTTGCTGGAACTGTTAGGCGCCTTAGCCTGTTACAAAAATGTAAAATGTACACTGAAATATGAAATGCTTTTGCACTTTCGGCATCTTCTTGTTGTTATAATGGGAGGGGTGTAAAATTCCCTGTAGGACTCTATGGGGATGAGGACATATCCTCCCTTTAAACTAAAGGGACTCATGATTCCCTGTGTACTCAATGTAGCTACTTTTTTGTACGTTTATTTGCTTGTTGGTATTATGAATTGATAAGCATAATTATGATTGTTTAACATGATCTGTGTACTCAATGTATTGAGCTACTTTTTTTACATTTGCTTGTTGGTATTAGGAATTGATATACGTGATATGATTTAACACGATCCAATAAGCTCCAATAGTTCTTTCAGATTTTGTGCATTTATGTCTGAAGGTCGAACTATTTCTTCACCCACATGTTTTCCAAATCCCAATGTGATCTGGGTATGGTATGCGTTCTCGTATGCATGCATGCATGTCTTTGATTTGTTTTATTTTTCATAGATGACATTGCGTTTTTGTGCCTTGCTCATCACTTTGTGATAAAGTATGTAGTTCGACTCAAGCCTGTACCAACAAAGCCAGTGAAAAGGTGGAACTTCCGGACTGGGACCAGTTTAAGAACCTGGTGGATTCAGAAGTGCCCAACCTCCCGACACCAACCTCCTCCAACCTGGACAATTCTTACACAGCATTGTGTAAACTCTTTTATAATATAACAAAGAAGACCATCCCACGTAGCTGTCGTCGCAGTTATATCCCATCCTGGAATGAGGAATGTGATACTCTTTACAATGATTTCCTGAATTCTGAACCCGGGGAAGAAGCGTCATCCAAGGCTTCAGACCTGACAAACTGCTTGGACAGGAAACGCCGTGAGCGCTGGGAGGAGTCGGTCCAGGAAGACTATAAACCGCCTCACCGGCAGCAACTCCTCGCAAATGGTCGTTTCAAGGACATTGATAAGGATCACACTCGCTCTGTTAAAAAAGAGATCACCAAACTTCGTCGAGCACTCGAGCCCCCGGCGTGGACGGGTCGCTTTCAACATCCTTCTCACTAGATGAGCTTACCTCTGCTATCAGCCAACTAAAGAGGGGAAAGGCCCAGGGGCCTGATAACATACCAGCGGAGTTCCTGATGCAATGCGGCCCACGATGTCTTGAATGGCTCCAATATCACTACTGTGTGTTTGAGAGGATGAGCCTGGCCCGGCTGGAGCCCGTCGTCGAACCCCATCTGCCTGACGAACAAGCAGGATTTCGACGTGGCCGGAGCACTGTCTACCAGATTGTAAAACTCATAAATGATATTGAGGAAAGCTTTGAAAAGCGTCGTAAGGCAGGCGTCATCCTGGTAGACATTACTGCAGCATACGACACCGTTTGGCACCTGGGCTTGACACTCAAGCTTCTCAGGACCATCCCGGATCGTCACCTTGTACATGTCATATGTAACATGCTTGCAAACCGTAGCTTTATTCTCAAGACCAATGATGGGCAGAGAAGTCGTCTGCGTCGTCTGCGGAACGGAATACCACAATGATCTGTGCTGGCTCCCATGCTGTTCAACTTGTATATCAGCGATTTACCTCAAACAACATCTAGACAATATGGCTACGCCGACGATCTTGCCCTTCTCCACTCGGACAGCAGCTGGACAGAAGTAGAAGGTACACTTATTGCAGATATGGCCCTAGACCACCGTTACTGCCTTCCATCTCAACACCAAAGAAGCTCATCGACAGCTTCAAATCAACCTCAATGGAGCGCCTCTGCCATACAATCCTACACCAGCCTATCTGCATGGAGTGAAGCTTGAGCGGCAGCTTACTTACCGGCAGCTATGGAATGCCAGAGCGGGCATAAATATGAGTTTGCACTTTTTTTTTTTTTTTTTTTTCTTATATATATTTATTTGGTATCTACACATAGTTGCAACATTTCCGAAGGGGTCAACCACCTCTGGCCATCCTTGGCCTTTTGGTTGGCTCCTCCGTGTCAATAAAATTATTCTGTATTGTTTATTCATATGCTTGTAAATTAATTGTATCATTTGATTGACATGGAAATAAAATATGATATGATATGATGATATGATACAATCCTACACCAGCCTATCTGCATGGAGTGAAGCTTGAGCGGCAGCTTACTTACCGGCAGCTATGGAATGCCAGAGCGGGCATAAATATGAGTTTGCACGCTCTATAGGTCGAACTTCACGCGCTTTTGGTCGAACGGTTTATGCCCTAGCTAGAGCCTAGCCATATGTCCTAGGACTATGCTATATACATTAAAAATACTTGTTGCATATCTCTCATATTTATGATTTACACACAGCAGAAAATACTAAATACAACCAAAATACACCCTGTAACTCTCTCTCTCGATCTCGATCAATCGATCGAATTGATGATCGATCGATCGAATCGACCAGGGCGCTAACTAAATCCAGAGAGAAAGGGCCGATTAGTGAACATTGCTGCTCTCCACTTTCCGATCCCCACTTTAAATGGTATTTGGTATCTTCAGCTAGTCATCCAACATTGCCAAAATAGATCGTCTATTTTTGTACATCGACGTGAGGTGAGTTTTGACTCGTCGGACGTGAAGTATAGATCGGCGTCATATTTGTACAAATCGACGTGACGTGAAGTTTGACCTAGAGCGTGAGTTCGACCTATAGAGCGTGAAGTTTTCGACCAATAGAGCGTAAAGTTCGACCAATAGAGCTTGAAGTTCGACCAATAGAGCCGTGCAACTCTAATTTATATCCGCTCTGGTCATTCCCTACCTGCAGTGCTATCGGAGATAACACACACTCACAACTGGTGAATAGGCTCTGCTGGACAACAGCCTGCTGCATAACATGCCCTGTCAAAGAATCACATCAGCTCGGCAGACAGAGACTGTGCTCCGTCGACCTTTCTGTCGACACCTGTTGCCCGCAAACTCCCATTCAAACATTTTACAGAAATGGAATACTGCCTGGCTAGATACTCCAAGACCGGACCAACTCACTATTACACTTGACAGAACTACCACCTGGTAGCATTCTTCCACGCAAGGAATTTGTCACCTTAACCCTAAAGGGCCGGGGCGGAATCCACCCCCCCCTCGAACATTTCTTTGTCGTATCTCACCTATTTGTATTTTTTCACGCCGAAACTACATGACTTTTTTTCTTTGAAGCTTGCGCTCGATTTAAGAAGACCAGTTTTGAACAAAATCCGGACCTACGGTTATGAAACGCGGCGTTACGTATCGCGCACTGCGTGCGAAAAAAGCTATTTCCCATTGAAATACACGGAACCAGAAATCCATTTTTTTTGCTAAGGATACAGTTTTACACTATGTTTGTATCATATTGTTTTGATTTCTATTCTTTGTATTAAGAGCATTTGTTGCGCATCCTTTGGACACACGCATGGCTAAAATCCAACTTTTTGCTTGAAAATTGCGTAAAAACCATGAATTTTTGCGATTTGTTTGATTTTTCGCATTTTTGGCATGACGTCATGTTTGACTTCCCTGTGCCGTCATACAAGGTATGTTTTGTACTTTTGGGTACAAGGGACTCGGGGGTCATAGCTATCCATTGTTACCCCACATATGATAGTTCATCAGTCCGTTTCCGAGATACTAGGGGCAAATCCGCCCCCCCCCCCGCGGTGAATGGGTCCCAAAGCCCGGCTCTTTTTATAGGTTAAACCGTATCGCACCGGAGTTCGGTCGCTTCATCAACAGCAATATGCACCGAGGGGGGCTACGACCATCTCCTCCAGCCTGCCAATGTGGCTCTCCATCAAAAACTGCGGATCACATCTCATTGAGTGTCCTACCTTTCGTTCACCGTGGACATAGACTTCTCAAAAACCCTAACCAATCAACCGTGAGCTGGCTCCATCCACCGTCTACAACATATTTAGCTCCTCTGCCCTCATACACGAGCAGAAGAGAAGAAGACTTCCGAACCTTATTCTCGTGTATAACACTCTGGTGTTTTCCATCATTTATTTATCGTATTGTTAACTTAATATGGGGAGATTTGAATAACACCAATCGTCACTTAATTTCTTCGTGAACAAAAAACCTCATGATACGTTTTCAGATTTACACTGGCTTGAGCATAGCCACCCTATTTAGAAGTTTAAAACCTTAAAGCTGACTCAGAATGTCCGAGGAGGGGGTGCACCCTCAATTTCAAAGAAATCGTGTTTTTCCTGCATATACATACTACAACGACTAAACCGCTGATCAAGGCACCGACGACAACATGGGTCAAAATTATAACCACAAAAGGGTCATTTCATACGTGTTGACCACAGAAGTGGTCACAATTTTAACCCCATTTTTTATTCGGCGCATAGTTGACTCAAAACGCGGGTCTAAAAAAAACCAACAAGGACCTCGTTGTTTGTATTAAAATATTTCTAGGGTGGTACATAATGCTTTTCCAATACTACTCACGGTGTGAAATAGCTACGCTCAAATCGAAGTCCTTCCATAGAAATCACAACTTTGTTAAAAATTCCGAATCCGCTTTTTGTTATACACGTATCCTATTAAGGCCTCTATTCTCAAACGAGGTAAAACGCTAACTCAACCACTGGTTAAATCGCAATTTAAAAAACGCTCGCTAAAAATAACGCAATTCCACCGCATGGTTAACTTTAAACGCTGTTTAATTTTAGCCGAACATCGTTTAACATGCTAACACGGGTTGTTAAACTTAGACGTGATCCGTGGGTAGTTTAAGGCATGTTTAACTTAACGTTTTCATCAAATGCCTAATTTTTCAGCTCTATTTGATACCTCCGTGGTTCGACCAGTTACCTCCTTTATTCTCTTATATTTCGTTCCTTTTTCCGAGTCCTCAGTTTATTTCTTCTCGTCCATTTTTTCCTTGCTTTTCTAATTTTCATGCTCGTGTTTTATCTGTTATAGTATTGGAATGATGCAATGCACACACGACATAAAACAGTTTTTAAATGGCCCCGGCGTTTTGTCTACATCCTTCAACGAATTCTAAAGCTTCTTGCGTAACGCGGCATTCTTGAAATACCCGTGGGCTTCCTGCATTGCAAGCGCGTGAATCCTGGTTTGCACAGATTACACATTACAACATTCAAACGTCGTATCCCAGCACGACATTCACTTGAACACATTAGTTCAACCTTGTCTCACACACACATTCACTGACACATTCAACTGGTGTCCTAGCACGATATCAGATTACACATTCAACTAACTGGTGGATCCTAGCACGATATTCAGATACACATTCGTTTTTTTGACGAGATATCGATGTCGTAATCGTATTTTTCTACGCCGATCTTAGGCTACTGAGTCCGAAAATCCACTTTTGAAATCCGAAAAAAAAATGGAGTTTGGAATTCCAAATTTAAACATTCCGTTATTTTACGAGATCTCGATGTCGGATCTATTTTCTACGTTGATCTGAGTCTACTGATCCCGAAAATCCACTTTTGAAAAATCCAAATAAAGTTGGATATTGGGAATTCAAAGTTGGAATTTGGAAATCCAAATTTTTACAACATTGTTATTGACCAGATATCGATGTCGAATCGATTTTCTAACGTCGATCTGATGCTCACTGAGTCCAAAAAAATCCATTTTGTGACAATCCGAAAAACAAAATTGGATTTTGGAATTCCAAATTTACACCTTCGGTTTATTTTGACAGATATCGTGTCGGAATCGATTCACGTTGGATCTGAGCCTGATTTCGAAAATCCACTTTTTAAAAATCCAATACATTGGATATTGGAATTGCCAAAGTTGGAATTTTTGGAAAATCCAATTACACATTCGTTTAATTTGACCAAATAACGATGTCGGAATCGATTTTCTACTTGATCTTCTGAGCCTTAGTGAGGTCCGAAAAAAAAATCCACACTTTTAAAATCCGAATAAAATTGGATATTGGAATTCCAAGTTGAATTTTGGAATTCCAAATTTATGCAGATTCGTATATTTGACTAGATATCGATGTCGGAATCGATTTTCTATATTGAATATCTGAAATCTACTGAGTCCCGAAATCACTTTTTTTAAAAATCCAAATAAAGTTGGATATTAGAGATTCCCAAAGTTGGAATTTGGAAAATCCAATTTACACATTCGTATTTGACCAGATATCGAATGTCGATCGAGTTTCTACGTTGATCTGAGCCTCTGACCGACATGATCCGAAAATCCACGTTTAAAAATCCGATAAGTTGATTTGGAATTCCAAAGTTGGAATTTTGGTAATCCAAATTACAGATCGCTATTTGACTAGATATCGATGTCGGAATCGATTTTCTACGTTGATCTAGTCCCCTACTGAGTCCGAAATCCGCTTTTAAAATCCAAATAAGTTGATTTGAATTCCAAGTTGGAATTTTGAAATATCCAAATTTAACATTCGTTATTTGAACCAGATAACGATGTCGGAATCGATTTTCTACGTTGATTTGATCCTACTGAGTCCTAAAATCCCACTTTTTAAAAATCCAAATAAAGTTGATATTGGAATTCCAAAGTTGAAGTTGATCCATTTACACATTCCTATTTGACCAGATATCGATTTCGGAATCGATTTCTATGTTGAGCTGCATCTACTGTCCGAAATCCACTTTTTAAAAATCCAATACAGTTGGATATTGGAATTCCAAGTTGGAATTTGGAAATCCCAAGTTTACACATTCGTTATTTAATACCATCTACATACAAACGGCATTTTGATAAAGCGACTTCTCAAAACAAGGTCAAGCGCTTAACAAATAGAGAGTAATTACTATTTAGCCTAAAACATGGTCATCTTTTACAATACCTGTTGTATTACTAATGTTAAAGTACTTAACATCAAACATAAAAAAAGAAAACAGCTGGACAAATTTAAATCTCATGTGGAGGCAATAACAACACACCTTAAGCACACAATCAACTCTTAGGAAAATAAATTTTCAGAGCGTTCTAAAATTAACAATGGACTTGGAGTGTCGAACAGAGATAGATGTCCCCAAAAAGAGGTTCCATAGCTAGGGGGCCGCATTCTGAAAGCCCTGTCACCCCCTGACCTTTTTGTGCGGGAAAATTGAGGAGGCGTCTTGTCATCTGCAACGCACTCCTGGTCCTGCCAGGATGTAACAAAGAGAGGTATTCGACACGTAAGATGGCAATTGTACGGAAATGCCCTTGTATAAGAAGCATAAGCTTAAGACAACGCGCTCACTAATTGGTACCATGGAGCTCTGTAAGGAGTGGTGTGGCTGGTGGTCCTTCTATCGATCTGAACACCACCTGGCTGCTCTATTCTGCAAAATCTGAAGTTTACTCCGACTCTGGCCGACATTCCATACAAAGTGAATTGGCATAGTCATGCCGAGAATAAAATCAGTGAACGGACCAGATGATGACAACTCGCAATGTGATAAGCGGCGGATCCGGTAAAGAGTGCGAAGGTGAAAGTTAACAGACTTAATGATGGCCTTTACATGTTCAGTCATAGACATTGGCTGATCAAACACGACACCAAGGTTTCCTAAATGTGCCGAGGACTGGGAACATCCGCTTCCCGACCACTGATGGGAATATCTTGTGAGGCGATTTGTGTATAGATGAACATGCTATGAAAAATTCTGTCCTTTCATCATTCATTTGGAGTTTGTTACGCGCATCCACTCACTGATTTCATCAATACAAAGAGAGAGTCTTTTTGACAGCATGTTGTGGCATCACCATCAATCTAGGATCAAATGTCAAAAAGAGCTGTACACCATCAGCATACATGTGGTAAGCACTATTGTGCTTTCCTGATGATTGATGCGATACAGTAATGTGTCATTATGAAAAAGAGGGCCGACCAAAGACACCCTGATGAAGACCGAAAGGGAGATTATGCTTGTTTGAATGCAATCCCCCAATGCGCACACGAAAAGTCGGGTCTTGCAGGTAAGACCGAATCCACTGTAAGGGCAGTACCTTGAATTTGAAAGTATCACGTAACCTGTCCAAAAGAATGGCATGATCAACAGTATCACAAGCGCAGAAAGATCTAGCAGCACAATAGCAACTGCCTTACTGTTTGGTGAAATTGCATTGGGATATCGGTCCTGACACGCAGAAGTGCCGATTCAGTGCTGTGAAACAGATATTTTGACCAGATATCGGCGGAAATCGATTTTTTTAGGTTGATCTGAATCTACTGAGTCCGAACATCCCTTTAAAAAAATCCGAATAAGTTTGGATATTGAATTCCAAAGTTGGATTTTGGAATCCAAATTTACAGATTCGTTATTGACTAGATATCGATGTCGGATCGATTTTCTAGGTTTGCCGAAGTCTACTGAGTCCGAAAATCCACTTTTTAACATCCAATAAGTTGGATATTGGAATTTCCAAGTTGGAATTTTGGACATCCAAATTTACAAATCGTTATTTGACCAGATATCGATATCGGTATCGATTTTTTAGGTTGACTTGAGCTAATTATTCGAAATCCACTTTTTAAAATCCGATCAGTTGTAATTGAATTCCAAAGTTGGAATTTTGGAATCCCAATTTACAGATTCGCTATTTGACTAGATATCGATGGTCGGAATCGATTTTCTAGGTTGATCTGAGTCTACTGATCCCGAAAATCCACTTTTTTAAAATCCAATAAAGTTGGATATTGGTATTCCAAAGTTGGAAATTTGGAAATCCAAATTTAACACATTCGTTATTTGACCAGAATATCGATTTCGGCATCCGATTTTTTTTACGTTTGATCTGAATCTTACTGAGTCCAAAATCCACTTTTAAAAAAATCCGAATAAAGTGGATATTGGATTCCAAAGTTGGAATTTGTTGTATCCAATTTACACATTCGTTATTTGCCAGATATCGATGTCGGAAATCGAGTTTTTTACGTTGATCTGAACTGAATCTGCCGAGTCCGAAATCCACTTAAAAAAAAATCCGATAAGTTTGGATATTGGAAATTCCAAAGTGGAATTTTGGAATTGCAAATTTACAGATTCGCACTGTGACTAGATCTTATCGATGTCGGAATCGATTTTCTACGTTGATCTATTCTACTGAGTCCGAAATCCCCCTTTTAAAATCCAAAAAAGTTGATTTGAATTCCAAGATGGAATTTTGGAATCCAAATTTACACATTCGTTATTTGACCAGATTCGATGTCGGAATCGATTTTTTACGCGGATCTGAGCCTACTGAGTTCGAAAATCCACTTTTAAAAATCCGAATAAGTTGGATATTGGGAATTCCAAGGTTGAATTTTGGAAATCCAAATTTACACATTCGTTATTTGGACCAATTCGATGTCGGAATCGATTTCTACGCCGATCTGAGGCTACTGAGTCCGAAAATCCCCTTTTAAAAAAATCCGAATAAAGTTGGATATTGGAATTCCAAGTTGGAATTTTGGAATCCAAATTTCGCCCGTCGTTATTGACCAGATATCTATGTTGAATGGATTTTTCTACGTTGACTGAGCCCTATTGAGTCCGAAAATCCACTTTTGTTTAAAAAAATATAAATCCAATAAATTGATATTGGATTCCAAAGTTGGAATTTTGGAATTCCATATTTACACATTCGCTATTTGACTAGATATCGATGTCGGAATCGATTTCTAGGTTGATCTGAATTACGGAAGGCCGAAATCCACTTTTTAAAAATCCAAATAAAGTTGGAGGATATTGGAATTCCAAAGTTGGAATTTTGGAAACCCAAATTTACACATTCGTTATTTGACCAGATATCGCTGTTCGGAATCGATTTCTACGTTGACTGAGCCTACTGAGTCCGAAAATCCCTTTTTAAAAATCCGAATAAGTTTGGATATTTGGAATTCCAAAGTTGGAATTTTGGAATTTCCAAATATACAGATTCGCTATTTGACAAGAATCGATGTCGGAATCGATTTCTTAGGTTGATCTGAGTCTATTGAGTCCAAAATCCTCTTTTTAAAATCCAAATAAGTTGGATATTGAATTCCAAAGTTGGAATTTTTGAAATCCAAATTTTTTACACCATCGTTATTTGACCAATATCGATGTCGGAATGATTTTTTACGTTTTGATCCTGATCTACGATGCCGAAAATCACTTTTAAAAAAATCCGAATAAGTGGGTATGGAATTCCAAAGTTGGAATTTTGGATATCCAATGTACACCTTCGTTATTTGACCAGATAGCGATGTCGGAATCGATTTTTTTAGTTGATCTGAATCTGAGTCCGAAAATCCACTTTAACAAAAAAATATATTTGTGTTTTTGTGTTTTTTGATTTTTTAAATATAGCAATTGTTTAATTCCATATTTACACATTCGCTATTTGACTAGATATCGATGTCGGAATCGAATTTCTACGTCGATCTGATTCACTGAGGTCCGAAATCCACCTTTTAAAATCCAAATAAAGTTGGATATTGGAATTCCAGGGTTGGAATTTTTGGAAATCCAATTTACACATTCGTTATTTGACCCGATATCGATTCCGGAATCGATTTTCTACGTTGAGCTGAGCCTACTGAGTTCGAAAATCCACTTTTAAAAATCCTAAATAAAAGTTGGATATTGAATTCCAAGTTTGAATTTTGGAAATCCAATTTACACATTCGTTATGTGACCATATTCGATGTCGGAATCGATTTCTACGTTGATCTTAGCCTACTGAGTCCGAAATCCACTTTTTAAAAAAAAAAAATAAAAAATCCGAATAAAGTTTTATAGTGGAATTCCAAGTTGGAATTTTGGAAATCCAAATTTACCAACAATTCGTTATTTGACCTATATCGAGTTGGAAGCGATTTTCTACACGGATCTGAGCCTACTGAGACCGAAAATCCACTTTTTAAAATCCGAATAAATTGGATATTGGAATTCCAAAGTTGGAATTTTGGAATATCCAAATTTACAAGATTCGCTATTTACTAGATATCATCGATGTCGGAATCGATTTTCTAGGTTGTATCTTTAAAATCTACTGAGTCAAAATCACTTTTTAAAAATCCAAATAAAGTTGGTCGGGTATTGGAATTCCCGAAAGTGATTTTGGAAATCCAAAATTTTACCCAGTCGTTATTTGACCAGATATCGCTGTCGGAACGATTTTTTCTACGTTTATCTGAGCCTACTGAGTCCGAAACTCCACTTTTTAAAAATCCGAATAAAGTTGGATATTGGAATTCCAAGTTGGAATTTTGGAATTCCAAATTTACAGATCGCTATTTGACTAAGATATCGATGTCGGATCGATTTTTTTCTAAGGTTGATCTTAGTCTACTGAGTCCGAAAACCTTTTAAATCCAATAAAGTTGATATTTGGAATTCCAAGTTTTGGAATGTTGAAATCCAAATTCACATTGTTATTTGACCAGATATCGATATTGGAATCGATTTTCTACGTTGATTTGATCCTACTGAGTTCGAAAATCCACTTTTTAAAAATCCCAAATAAAGTTGGATATTGAATTCCAAGTTTGGAATTTTGGAAATCCCATTACACATTCGTTTTTGACCAGATATCGATCTCGGAAACGATTTTCTACGTTGTCTGAGCCTACTGAGTCCGAAATCCACTTTTTTAAAAATATCCGAATAAAGTTGGATATTGAATTCCACAGTTTGAATTTTGAAATTCCCAAATTTACAATTCGCTATTGTGACTAGATCTCGATGTCCCGGAATCGATTTCTAGTGATCTGAATCTACTGAGTCCGAAAATCCACTTTTAAAAATCGAATAAAGTTGGATATTGGAATTCCAAGTTGGAATTTGTGAAATCCAAGAATTTAACACAGTCGTTTTTTGACCAGATATCTATGTCGGAATCGATTTTTTACGTTGATTTTGAATTCCTAATGAGTCCCGAAAAACCACTTTTAAAAAAATCGAATAAGTTTGGATATTGGAACCAAGGTTAATTTTGGAAATCAAATTTACACACGTTATTTGACCAGATAATCGTGTCGTAAATCGATTTTTTTACGTTGATCTGAATCTAACGATCTCGAAATTCCACCACTTAAAAAAAATCCTGAATAAAGTTTGTATATTGGAATTCCAAGTTGAATTTTGGAATTCCAAATTTTAAGATTCGCTATTTGGACTCGATAACGATGTCGGAATCGATTTTCTACTAGGTTGATCTGGAGTCTACCTGAGTGAAAATCCACTTTTTTTTTTTTTTTTAAATCCAAATAAAGTTGGATATTGGAATTCAAAGTTGATTTTGAAATCCAAATTTAACCATTTGCCTATGGACCAGATAACGATGTCGGAATCGATTTTTTACGCGGATCTGAGCCTACTGAGACCGAAAATCCACTTTTTAAAAAAATCCGAAATAAAGTTGGATATTGGAATTCCAAAGTGGAATGTAAATCCCAAATTTACACATTCGTTATTGAACCAGATATCCGATGTCGGAAGTCGATTTTCTTTCTAGGTTGATTGAGTCGATTGCGTCCGGAAAATCCTCTTTTTAAAATCCAAAAGTGGATATTGGAATTCCAAAGTTGGGAATTTGGAATCCAAATGTACACAGTCGTTTTTTGACCAGATATCTATGTCGGAATCGATTTTTTACGTTGAATCTTAATCTACTGATCCGAAGATCCACTTTTAAAAAATCCGAATAAAGTTGGATATTGGGAATTCCAACGTTGGAATTTTGGATATCCAATTTACACATTCGTTTTTTACCAGATATCGCTGTCGGAACGATTTTTTCTACGTTTATCTGAATTCTGATCCCGAAATCCACTTTAAAAAACTCCGAATAAAAAAGTTGGATATTGGAATCCAAAGTTGGAATTTTGGAATCCAAATGTATTACAGATTCGCTATTTGACTAGATATCTATGTCGGAATCGATTTCTAGGTTGATCTGATTCTACTGAGTCCGAAATCCACCTTTTAAATCCAAATAAAAGTTGGATATTGGAATTCCAAAGTTGGAATTTTGGAAATCCAATTTTACACTTCGTTATTTGACCAGATATCGATGTCCGGAATCGATTTTCTACGTTGATCTGAGCACCTACTGAGTTCCCAGAAATCCACTTTAAAAAAATTCCGATAAGTTGGATATTGGAATTCCCAAAGTTTGAATTTGGAAATCCAAATTTACACATTCGTTATTTGACCATATAATCGATGTTGAATCGATTTTCTACGTTGATCTGACCTATTGAGTCGAAAATCCCTTTTAAAATCGATAAAATTGGGATTTGGAATTCCAAGTGGAATTTGGAATTCCAAATTTACAGATTCGCTCATTTGACTAGATATTTTCCCGGAGGGGTCGGAATCGATTTTCTAGGTTGATCTGAACTCCTGAGTTCCGAAAATCCACGTTTAAAAAATCCATAAAGTTGGATATTGGAATCCAATTTGGAATTTTTTGGAAATCCAAGTTACACATTTCTATTTGACCAGATAGCGATGTCGGAATCGTTTGGCTACTGATCGAGCCTAACGGAGTCCGAAAACCACTTTTTAAAAACAAATCCGAATAAAGTTGGATATGGAAATTCCAAAGTTGGAATGTTGAATTCCAAAGGTAACAGATCCGCTCTTTGACTAGATATCGATGTCGGATCGCTTTTCTAGGTTGATCTGAGTCTACTGAGTCCGAAAATCCGCTTTTTAAATCCACAATACAGTTGGGATATTGGAATGCCCAATTTAGAATTTTGGAAATCCAAATTTACACATTCGTTATTACCAGATATCTATGTCGGAATCGATTTTTTAGTTTGATATGAGTCTACTGAGTCCGAAAATCCACTTTTTTAAAAATCCAAATAAGTGGATATTGGATTCCAAAGTTGGAATTTTGGAAATCCAAATTACACATTCGTTATTTGACCAGATATCGATGTCGGAATCGATTTATTAGGTTGATCTGAATCTACTGAGGCGAAAAATCCACTTTTAAAAAATCCGATAAAGTTGAATATTGGAATTCCAAAGTTGGAATTTTTGAATCCAAATTTACACATTCGTTTTTGACTAGATATCGATGTAGGAATGTTTTTTTAAGTTTGATCTTGGATCTACTGGATCCGCAATTCCACTTTTAAAAAAAATCCGAAAGAAGTTTGTATTGGAATTCAAGTTGGAATTTTGGAAATTCCAAATTTACACACGTTATTTGACCAGATATCGATGTCGGAATCGATTTGTTTACGGTTGATCTGAATCTACTGAGTCCGAAAATCCCTTTAAAAAACTCCGAATAAAGTTGGATATTGGAATCCAAAGTCCAAAGGTGGAATTTTGGAATTCCAAATTTTTAAAATTATAATTATACTGCGACCTCCGAGATCCACTCTCTTTCCCTGCGCGTCCCTCTTCCGATCTTACTGAGTCCGAAAATTCCACTTTTTAAAATCCAAATAAAGTTGGATATTGGAATTCCAACGTCCAAAGTTTTGGAATTTTGGAAATCCAATTTAAACCATCGTTTATTTGACCAGATTCGAGTCGGATCGATTTTCTACGTGATCTTAGCCCACTGAGTTCGAAAATCCACTTTTAAAATCCAAATAAGTTGGATATTGGAAGTCCAAAGTTGGAATTGGAAATCCAAATTTACACATTCGTATTTGACCAGATATCGATATTGGAATCGATTTTCTACGTTGATTCTGAGGTCTACTGAGCCGAAAAATTCACTTTTTAAAAAATCCGAATAAAGTTGGATAGAGTTGGTAATACCTATAATTAATGGAAATTTGCTTAGTTAACGTGTATTAATTACGATAGCAAAAATTGTTTAATAAAACATAAACACTGCAACAAACTTGGGACATCCCCACTGGCAAGAGGGGCAGTCTGGAAAGACCTCAGAGACCTTTGACCTTGGTCCATGACCTTTTGACATCACCACATATGAAGGAATCCTATTGCACCTGTAACCCAAAGTCTGGTGTACATCGGACTTAAAACAAAAACCTAAAAACACCCCACACTGGAACACATACATGACATACGGACATGCACGCTACGCAAAATCCCCGTCTGCTTTCAGCTAAGGAGATAAAATATATAATTTTTGGCATGGTTATCATATGCATTACGGTTTTAAAGATTTAATCTAACTGAATTGATATATTGGTATCACATTGCTTAATGTATACCAAATTTCCCAAAATTCACATTAGTGTTTAAATCCCTGTCATTGAGTCTATAAACAGTGACGCCGAAATTAAAGGGCGAAATAACCTTAAGTATTACCGGGGGCCTGTGCTCCGGTGCGCTACTTTTGAAAATATACGAAAATCAATTACAAATATTTGGATAACTACCAAAAACTTCAGACATAGTGACCTAACAATACCGTCGCCATTCTCATGTAAATACTAATATTAATGATACAAAGGGATGGCATAAAGATTTATTCAACTATTATACATCAAAATGTAGAAGATAACCAAGCTAAAAAAACAAAAATGGAAGAAGAACATGAATGTAATCCAGATGGAAAAGATGGTTGAAGTTTAACGATCTCCCTTTTAAGACTCTCTCGACACAAAAAATTACTGGTTCCAATACCGCATGCAAAGATAATTTTGGGAACAATCATCTCATTTAATTATGGAATAAGGTCTGAAATAATCTATGACTTTCTGTAAAAAAAATGAGGATTGAATATACAACATTATTCGTAATTGCAAAAAGGTGTGAAAGTTTGGAATGATTTCACTTACAGTCTATTAATACATTGTCGTTTATCTTTAGTTCTTAATAAAGAAATTAATTATCTTCGGCATACCCCAATACGCCCAAAAATGGATCATTTACAAACATAAATTACTTGATAAAATACCAATTTTAGTACATGAAAAAGGATTGAAAGCAAAATATGAACAAGAAAAATTGATCCACTATACTAACTTCAGAAAGCAGATGTTTGAAAAAACCTTGGGCATGTATAAAAACATATTTTGACAGATGTACTATCATTATTATTATTAATTGTTTATATCATTAACTAATTTTTGTGTTAATCTATATTTATGTTAAACTATTATTGGGTTGTCAATAAAAACGTGATTATGTGGGTCTGGTGGCTATCTATGTATGTTTTTGTCACAAATTTAAAAAAGTTAAAGGTTAAAAAAAAAAAAAAAAAAAAAACAGGGCCTATGCAATCAAGTACCTATGCAATGTTCTATTACAACAAATATTAATTAGCACTGGTATGGGCAACTGTCTTTAAATGTTAAACAAATGTTATGATTACTTCATGTGAATATTTTTTCTAGTGTCACATCCATCTATTCTCTCATTTCATCTAGGTACTTATACATGGAGCAGTGTTCTAACTCGGGTGAAATTCTAGCAATGTACGCTGCATTTTTCAGATGTAGCAGCGTTCCCCCATTGTAGGATATTTTAGAACATTCAAGGTGAAAATTAATGTTCATAATTTTTCCTTTCCAAATATATTGAACCAAAAGTTTATCAAAATCATGTTCACAAAATGCTGTGACTCAATTTGAAATTTTTACACTGTTTACATTTAGGTACCTTTAATGTGAAACGCCGATTTGTTCTTTCCATAGCAACCAAAAATCGTATGCTTGGCGTGATACATCTCTTATCAACAATACTTCGCTTCCTGGATATTAAAAATCTGCTGTGGTTATGGAGACATTTTCGTATTATGGATGATTCAAAAGTATTATGTGGGTTACAGTCAAGCTGATAATTTAGAATAATTATATATGAAATAAACCAGTGAAATTGTAACATGTGAGATTTTGAGGTCTTGGCATTGTTAATGTGACACAATAGCTGGCAGTTAATTTACTGAGATCAAATCGGTTGTATTTTCCCCTTGACTGGGGTTATTCTATTTCCTACTTACATGAATAATAACCTACTTTCCTATCACACAGTGTGTATGTGGAGGTATTATATTATTGAAGATCTTATTTTATAATTTATTGTTTTAATTGCAGATGGCATGATTGTTCATTAACTTCAGTTTGAATTTCACAAAGCAATGTCCAGAAAAGAAGATTAAATGGACCAATTAAAATGGCATAAACCTGGAATGCTACATGTTAAATAAATAAATTAATAAATAAATAAATAACTAAAAAACATTATTTCAAAATTGTTGTGTAACTCTTATGCAAACAAACCTTGTAATTGTCAAGTTATCAAAATAAATATAATATACTTGGTCAGGTCAGGTTTCCTTGGAGGGCCTGCTACTGGTATCCTGTAACCAGTACTACCTGTCCCAGGGCCCGAGTTGGCGGCAGCTAAACCGTCACCCCATCAGGTTTCTAAAGAATCTGATGATGAGGGTAGCTGGTTACCCTGTAGAATGGAGACAGAGAATGGCTCATTTAGAGCTAAAACCCATGACAACTGATATTCCTACCTTTTTAATAGCGCAAATTGAATTTTCGCCTATTTTGTGGAAAATGCCAATTCTGCCAACTTGTGGAGTTTATGACGTCATTGGACACCATACTAGGTATGTTAGTACTTATTTTGGTATCAATGGAAAGAGATGGACCATAGCTATTCACTGGTATCAAAATCATAAGCATCGGATGCTTATAACAAATTCTCGAAGGGGTTGGTAACACCCTTCCTTGGTAAACCGTGTGTTTAGTCCACTCAGTCTACGGTATGACCGAGACAAAATTGCTACAGAAGATTTTCTTGCTGTAACTTTTGTACAAACCCTCCCAAACAGCATATCAAAAAGTAGAGAAAAAGGAATCATGGGCAAGACATGCTAATTTGCATACAACCTATGTGCCATTTTGCCTATAATTTGGTTATTAATTAATATATTAAAAGAGGACGACCCGATTTAAGTAAATAGAGTTTTCATCTTGATAGAATATTCTTCACCCCTAACCCCATCTGTAGAGTTTTGCGCTGATATTTCAACCCGTTTTCATGTGAGAGCTAAAAAACATGAATTTCTTAGCACTATATGTGTAAAATTAATATCGGTCGACCAAAATGGGGTACATTTTCGCTCATAACTTCCAAACCAAATATCCTTTAGCCCTAAGATTTCACAGGGTAAATGAGAAAAATATGTAGCCCTTTCCTCGAATATCAAATTTGCATCACTTCCGGTAAAATTTTGAGTATGGGGACGATGCTATTAGCAATCAGGCCACGGCCCTTTAACTCTTGAGTCTTTCTTGCTGTCCGACATAGGACCCGAGGTACTTGAGGTCTAAGCTTTTGTGGTGGGTACCGTGTGTAGTGCAGATATGTTGATGAATTCTCTTCCTCATTGACGGTCATTATTTCATTCCGTCCTCTTTGGCATTTAATGTGGGCTTCGACTTAATCTGCGCATTCTCAAATAATGCGTGTTTAGTAGATCTTGCGCAGCACAATATCACATCCTGTAGAGCTGCGTAGTCAGGTCTGTGAGATTTCTGACTTTGGTGACGTCTAAAATTCTTGGCCGCCTTTTTTTATGGTGCTGTCCTACCTATTACCAGGCTAGTACCAAATGACCCCCTTTTAAATGTTTCACATACTCAATGACCCTCATTTTCTTTCTTCTTATCCTGCTATCCACTTTTATATCACAATTTTGCATGAAATTATCCACTTTTAAAGAATTTTGAACAACCAAATTCAAAATGTTCGCGGTCTACTGCACATTTTTTAACAGTTTTTATAATTTCATCATGGCAGCCAATTTATATTTTCATGGCAATGTGAACTTCTGGAAAAGAGGCACGTCCTCTATTTTAACATCCATGGTTTTAACATCATTTCCCCCTTCTTAAAGTTTTATACTGGATGACCCCAATTTGAATTCAGCTTGTTACCCTTGTAGAATGAGACATAGAATTGAGCTCATTTGAGCTGAAAACCGCATGAAAATCTGATTTCCTACCTTTTTAATAGCGCAAATTGAATTTTCGCCTATTTTTGGTGGAAAATGCCAATTCTGCCGATTCGTAAGTTTATGACGTCATTGTAACCATACTAGTATGTTAGTACTTATTTTGGTATCAATGGAAAATATGGACCAAAGCTATTCACTGGTATCAAATCATACAGCATCGGATGCTTTATAAACAAATTCTCGAAGGGGTTGGTAACACCCGTTCCCCCTTGGTAACCGTGTTTTAGTCCACTCAGTCTACGTCATGACCGAGAACAAAATTGCTACAGAAGATTTTCTTGCTGTAACTGTGTTGTACAAACCCTCCCAAACGCATGTCAAAAAGGGAAATAAATAATAAGGGGAAAGAGAGAAGAAGGAATTATAGGAGGCTGAGGGGAATGGTGCTAGAGGACGATGCCGGGGAGTGGGTCATGAGAGAAGTTGGTCCTAAAAGGAAGCCATGGGCAAGACATGCCTAATTTGCAAAACCTATGTGCCATTGCCTATAATTTGGTTATTAATTAAATCTAGTAAAAGAGGACACCCGATTTAAGTAAATAGAGTTTTCATCTTGATAGAATAAGCTTCACCCCTAAAAATCCCCATCTGTATAGTTTTGCGCTGATATTTCAACCCGTTTTCATTCCCATGTGATAGCTAAAAAACATGAATTTCTTAGCACTATATGTGTAAAATTAATATCGGTCGACCAAAATGGGGTACATTTTCGCTCATAACTTCCAAACCCAATATCCTTTAGCCCTAAGATTTCACAGGGTTACATTAAAAATAGTAACTTTCTTTCTTCGATATCAAAATGTTGACCACGCACTTCCGGTAAAATCTTGGAGTATGGGGAGATGCTATTAGCAATCAGGCCACGGCCCTTTACTCTTGAGTCTTTCTTGCTGTCCGACATAGACCCGAGGTACTTGAGTTAAACCTTTTTGGTTGGGTACCGTGTGTATGCAGATAGGTTGATGGATTCTCTTCCCTTGACGGTCATGTATTTCATTCCTCTCTTTGGCATTTAGATGTAGGCTTACCTTATCTGCAGCATTCTCAATATGCTTGTTGTAGGTGCGTGCTGTGCGTGGGCAGCACTATCACATTCCCTGTATAGGCATGCGTTCAAGGCCTGTGAGATTCTGACTTTGGTGACATCTAGAGCTGACCGCCTTTTTATATGCTGCTATCCTACCTATTACCCAGCTATTACCAAATGACCCCCTTTTTAAAATGTATTCACATACGAAATGACCCCCATTTTTCTTCTTTCCTGCATCCACTTTTACCAAGTTTGCATGAAATTTCCACTTTTTAAAAGATTTGACACCCAAATTCAAAATGTTCGCCTTCTACGTGCACATTTTTCAACAGTTGTATAATTTCATGGCAGCAATTTTTAAAATTTCATGGCAATTTTGAACTCTGGAAAGAGGAACTTTCTATTTTAAAACATCATGTTTTTTAACATCATGGGCCCCCTTCTTAAGTTTAGACTGGATTAACCCCATTTTAATTCAGCTTGGTACCGAATGACCCCTTATTTTTTAGTAATTTTATCATACGGAACCGGGTAAGGATCCCCTCTTTTTCAACCCTGGCGAGGCCGCATATACCCATGGGGTGCACAGTCACCCAGTGATCCTGTGTTTGATCTGAGACTAATTGCTAAATAAAGATCTCTCACTCCGTTTGCATCTGGCAAATCAATGCCAGAACGCAAAATTAATTTTGGCGGGAAATTGCGGCCATCTTGAATATAACCCTCACTTTCCACTTTAATATATCAATTGCAAGTGCTAAGCACCCCTGCATGCATAGCATGCAAACATGTTTAAATACTAACAAAAAATGGACAAAATCTCCCTAACAAACCTGCGTTTATGAGCCACTAGACCTTTGTCGAAATTGGGCGTATACGTGGCACGGAATTAAATGCAAATTATCATGTCTTGCCAGTCTTCCCTTTTCCCTACCTTTTTTGATATGTGTTTGGGAAGATCTTTTACCGGCCTAGTTGCCGCAAGAAAACCTTCCTGTAGCAATTTTGTCCAGTGTACCTAGATAACAATATATTTTCATAGATTGAGTGGACTATTTACAAAAAGGCTTGGTTTATAGGTGAGGGTTAACACATTGGGTAAACGTGCGTTGAAAATGCATAACTGAAAAAAATTAGGCATAAAAACCAATCTTCCGGCTATTATTGACAACATATAGAATGTTAATTTGTTGAAAATATGGAAAAGATTTGCAATCTTCATTGTACAACTGTACAAATATTGGTAGGAAGTGGAATTAAAAAAATCGTAAAAATTCAATTTTTTGGCACAGTGCCAACATAATACTTTTCAAGATTTAATGTGTTAGCTAACACACTGAATCACCAAACTACACAAATTGAGTTTAGTTTGTGACCTCAAGCGTAACATTAGCGATTTGGTATAGAACACTACAAATTTAGAGGTATTGACCTCTGGACGGTCCACGCCGCACAACCACCACCCGCTCACTGAGCTTAAGACATTGGTGTTTGCAGCCTGATACAGATATCATTAACAATCACTTGTAAAATCGGAGAAATACAACGCCTCTGGACCATTCCCTTTCCTTCTCTTCTTTCTCTCCCTCCTCTTTTTTCTTCCCTCTCCTTTCCTTTTTTTCCATCTCTTTCCCCTTCCTTCTCTTTCTACCGCTCCTTCCCCTTCTTTCTCCCCTTCTCTCTTCTCCTCCCCATTTTTCGCTTCTCCGTCCCTATTTTGGTTGTGTCCGGGGTAGTCTGCCCCCGCTGGTTACGCCACTGATGTCTATATTATATTGTAATTTTTGAGCGTTTCACAAAGATATCAACACATACAACATCTGACATTATGTTATTTTCATATTATTTTTGTACACAAATATGGCAGCTCCAAAGGGGACTAGATTTGAACACGCAGTCAGTGATCAAGCAAAGGCGTGGTCCCGACCAGGTAAACCACGGTGCGGAGAAAATCGATTCCACACTCTATCTGGTCAAATACGCCCAATGGGGAAGTGGGGAGTTCCAAATGCCAACTGTGGAATTCCAATATCCAACGGATTTAGAGTGGTGGAAAATGAAAAGGGGGGAGGTGGCGGACTCAATGACCAGAGCAACGCATAAAATCGATTCCGACATCGAGATCTGGTCAAATACCGAATGTGTAACTTTGGATTTCCAAATGCCAACTTTGGAATTACATATCCAACTTTATGCGGATTTTTTAAAAAGTGATTTTCGGACTCAGTAGCCTCAGATCGGCGTAGAAATCGATTCCGACATCGTTTATCTTGATCCTCGTCACATAACGAATGTGTACCTTTGGAATTCCCCAAATCCAATTTTTTTCGGATTTTTCAAAAAGTGGATTTCGACTCAGTAGCCTCAGATCAACGTAGAAAATCGAATCCGATTCGATATCTGGTCAAATAACGAATGTGTAAATTTGGATTCCCACAATTCCAACTTTGGAATTCCAAAATTCATTTCATTTCGGATTTTAAAAGTTGATTTTCGGACTCAGTAGACTCAGATCACGTAGAAAATCGTTCCGACATCGATATCTGGGTAAACAACGATTTGTAAATTTGGATTTCCAAAATTCATACAACTTTGGAATGCCAATATCCAACTTTATTTGGATTTTTAAAAAAGTGAATTTTCGGACTCAGTAGACTCAGACCAACGTAAAAAATCGATTCCGACATCGTTATCTAGTCAAAAACGAATGTGTAAATTTTGGATTTCCAATTCCAACTTTGGAAATTCCAATATCCAACCTTATGCGGATTTTTAAAAGTGGATTTTCGGATCCAGTAGGCTCAGATCACGTAGAAATAATTCCGACATCGATAATTGGTAAAATAACGAATGTTTAAATTTGGATTCCAATATCCAACTTTATTTCGGTTCGGATTTTTAAAAAGTGGGATTTTCGGGAACGTCAGTAACCAATCAACCTAGAAAATCGATTCCCACATCGATATCTGGTCAAATATCTAATGTGTAATTTTGATTTCCAAAATTTTCCAACTTTGGAATTCCAATATCCAACGTTTATTCGGATTTTTTTAAAAAGGGGATTTCGGACTAGTAGACTCAGATCAAGTAGAAAATCGATTCCGACATCGATATCTGGTCAATAACGAATGTGTGTGCGCGGAAATTTGGATTTCCACAATTCCAACTTTGGAATTCCAATAATATCCAACTTTATTCGGATTTTTTAAAAATGGATTTTCGGACTCAGTAGACTCAGATCAACCTAGGAAATCGATTCCGACATCGATATCTGGTCCAATAGCACTGTGTAAATTTGGATTTTCCAAATTCCAACTTTGGAATTCCAATATCCAACTTATTTGGATTTTTTAAAATTGGATTTTTCGGACTCATTCAGTAGACTCAATCAACGTAGAAAATCGAATCCGACATCGATATCTCGTCAAATACGAAAGGTAATTTTGAATTCCAAAATCCATTTTTTTTTTCGTATTTCAAAAAGTGGATTTTCCGACTCAGTAGCCTCAGATCGGCGTAGAAAATCGATTCCGACATGATACTCGTCAAATAACGAATGTGTAATCTGAATATCGTGCCAGGATAACTTTGAAATGTGTATCTGAAGATCGTCTATACACCAGTTTGAATGTTGTCAAGTTAATGTCGTGCGTGGATCACCAGTTGAATGTGTACAGTGAATTTCGTGCTTGGGATTACCAGTGGAATGTGTAATGTGTAATGTGGTGGCAAGGAATTACCAGGCGCCTTGCATTACATTTACAACTTCGGAAGGCATTGTCTGGCATATAAATATTGTTCACGCACAGCGAAGATACTAGGCGAAGATAAGTCCAGTTCGTGGATGATATTTACGGCGGTTAAAAATACAGTGGTTAGCTAAACGACTGTTAAAATATTTAACCTGCGGTTTCTTAACAGTGCGTTTACGCAACCACGTTTAGGCCTAACCACCGTTTCTTTTAAAATCGTTTGAAGAATACGGCCAAAATGTTTTATTAATTGCATCAAAAGAAAATCCGATTCATCTCAAACTTTGGAAATGGGCATTATAGGCCTACTAACTTAGTTATAGTTGACTAACAATTCAATCAGAAAGACAAGGACGCGACCGGCGGCAGTCGATGTGAGTAATTGCAATCCCAGACATTAGTACAAATAAAGTGATTAATTGAAATTTGTTTTATATATCCATCACTCACAGAAATGCCACACCTACACAGTTGTTAAGTCGCGTAGTGTCGCAGCCGTGATTTTATCGTACGGTCTCATGCGTATACTGTGCAATACAATACATGCATAGCGCATATTATAAAGCGATCTACTCGATTCCGGGGGGGAATGCGAGAGTAGTTCAAATCTATCTGACCGACTCTTAGTCTGCACACACACACTTCATGCCCTAATTTAAGACTTAATTTAAGTAACTTATTTATACTTGCAACATTTGCCGGGTGACCGTATGTTTCGAGCGTTGATCATTGTTTGGTCTCCCCATCATTGTACTGTCGTTTATCATGAATTATTATAGTGTATATGGTGAAATAAATTGAAACTTGAAATTGAAAAATTGGGAAAGTATGATAACGATCTTTTTGACATATGAAGCAAAATAGGCATTGCAAGTTGGAGTAGCAAGCAAATGTTGGGTAGGATAAATGACTTATGTAAATCCAGCTACCGATGCATGCCGCGCCCAACTATCTTCAATGATGAAAGGTCGAAGAGAAAGTTGAACTAGACGGAATGATCATTTCAAGACTAAAAAAAGTACTGTTTTTGACATTTGCCTATTTAAAGGAAAATTACAATTATTTTTACTGTTACTGCGACGATTAACCATAATTATCTACATCTGTACTGGACTTCATGAAACAAGTGAAAGCCGATGGCCCCGGTATGGCCACCTCAGTAAATAATAAACGTTAACAATTTTACAAAGCTTGTATAATGTGTGATTTATTTGAAGAATTTTATGCGCGTGGTACCCACACTCTGAAACCAGTATTAGCTGGAGTATATTCCATTTCGTACCAATTTTCTTAATGCTGTTGTCAAAAATGTTCCTTTTACGAAGTAAACGATATTAATTTAGTTGTCATTAGGAATATATTTCAAGTATAGCATTTACCAACGTGACCAAGAAAAGTACGAACATACTACGCTCATATCATTTTCAAGTACGAAAGAACAAAATATCGGTTTCAAATCCCTTAATGAACTTCACCTCAAAATAATAATATAATATAATTATAGATAATAACAAACTAAATTAACGTAATGATTCAACACAGGGAATGGCCTCAAAACGTTGAATATGAAACTGAAATATTACATCTGAATATAGTACTATAATGTAATGAAACCAAAATCAAAAGGGCATCATGGTGAAAAAATAAAATAAGGAGCATAAAATGATGATTATGTCGAAAGAAGAGTAAAGAACTTTTTAGAGCTTAAGTGTCGCTTTTCCACACTAGAAAGTTAGTACTTACACATCTCAAACTTACGCTAAGAGAGCACATCTTTTGACCATTTCATTATAATCGAACAAAAAAATTCTGCCCCATCTTTAAAATGAACTAAACTACAATTTCTGCTAGTTGAAAGAAGTAGACCAAATCAAAAGACATTCTTTTGTAACCTTCAAATACCACAAGAAAATGTCAAACTATTTCATATTCTGACATCAATCACAATATGGGTATAACCCACACTTTGAAATTTATTTCAATGATTGTACGAAATTGTTCACATCTCTTTTCGCGGAAACTTGAATGCAAATATGTAGGCTCCTATGCAATACAGGCGGTTGACCCACGTTTTTCACCGACGCCTTCATAATCTGCATGGGGAGGGGGGCTACTTGGGGACTCAATATTTGATATAACACACATTCAACTTCTATCGGTCTTTCCCTTTGCCTCTCAATCCTTTCCTCTCCCTTCCCTCTCTTTTCTTTTCCCTTTCTGCTTGTCCTTTTCCCATTTCCTGCTTTACCGATAGCCCTCAATTTTTTTCGACCCCGTTTTTTTTGCATATTTGAATGCTTACATGTGTTAACAACCTGAAGTGAATAAGCCGAATACGCCGATACTTTATTTAATATGATTATTTAGTATTTTTCTGTCGGCATGGTTTTTCTATAGGGACTATAGGCAGGCAGTTCTCAAAACAAGGTTACGTGTTTTCTTTTGTACTTTTTTTTCCATAAACTTTCGAAACGTTCTCGGAGGTGGTGTCCCCCTGATCTAGTGTCATTTGAGAGAATTCATATCCTCAAAAAAATCTCCTCCTGTCACTTTAAACTTATTTCCTGTCAGACCCATGGGAGAGGGGACATGCGTCCCCTTCCCCTGCCTGATACGCTACTAGCCATTGACTATGACGAAATAGTATCAATCACGGGTTGGTACGGAATTAGGTAGTGGTTACTTTAGAAAAAGGGAGATTTTTTTTTACATAACGTTTTTTTCTTTTGGCTTCCAATCCAAACCCCAGTATCCCACACTCTTCCCACTCTTCCCACAAAGTAAAAAAAAAAAAATATTCTTTGTGGGAAGAGTTGGGAAGTATGGCACTGGGATTTATTTAAGCCAAAAGGAAAAATATGAATTTGTTTTTTTCATTATGAATAATTTAAAACAAAAACTCCCCTAATTATTTCATGAAGAAACGACAAATTCAAACCTAATTATCTCCTTAATTTACGATGAAGGGTTTCTATTTTCACCTTTGTGTGAAAAGTGTGGGTACTGGGAATTGATTTGAAGCCCAAGAAAACAAATGTGATTTTTTTCCCTTTTCCATATGAATATTAAACACAAACCTAATTACATATCCCTTACCTACGGTGACGTGTTTTTATTTTCTTTGTAGAAAAAAAACAAAACAAAAAAGACAATTGTGGGTACTGTGGATTGATTTTAAGCCAAAAGAAAACAAATATTATTTGTTTTTCCTTATGATAATTTACAAAAACTCCCTTAATTATGTCATATAAGAAACGCCGATTATTCAAACCTATTTCTCTCTAAGCTACGGTGAAGTGCTTCTATTTTCTTGTGGAAGATTTGTGCGTTTCGGGCCCTGAGTTTGATTTGAAGCCAAAAAAGTTATGGATTTTTTCACTATGATAATTGACACAAAACCTCCGTTAATTATGTCAAGGAAGAAACGACTGATTTAAACATATAGTCAAGGGGACAGAATTACCGAACCCATTGCGCGCATGTCAAGTTTGTCAATCAGCGCGGCGCGGACTGTTGTATTGATTTGAATGTGTCATATGGGCGGGGCATGTTCCCACAAAATATATTTAACCTTTCAAAACATGCCCTATTTGATTCGGGTTTCTGATGCAGGGACACAATAATTCGCGTAAGTAAACTTTTTGTTTTCAATAAGCTTTAAATGTTCCAGATTATTCTTCACGGCCGACATATGTTCTGCACCGTCAAATTACCTCAGACGCGCAATTGGTCTCCGTATTCTGTCCATTACTTTAATTACTTCCGTAAGCTACGGTGAATTGTTTCTATTTTCTTTTTGGGAAGTGTGGGTACTTGGGGATTGAATTAGAAGCCAAAAGAAAAAAAAATATGGATTTTTTTCACTAAGATAAAAAAAAATATTTGTTGACTTATTTTATCAGTGGTTACCAAATCCGGCGAATATCCATTAGGTGACCTGTCGTCTAGCCAACCCCTTCTAGCCGAGTATTCGGCTAGCCGAATATGTCCGTCTGGCCGAGTATTCGGCTAGCCGAATATGTCCGTCTGGCCGAGAATTCGAATCCTAGCCGACTATCCCATTAGCAGGGGAACTGTAGTGAAAGAGTGGTGCACTTCTGGATAAAATTGTGATTTGTGCACACAAGTTACTTTAGGCATTGATAACCCCGTGAAAATTGATTGAATCACTTGCCAACCCCCCTTAATGGACCCAGCTTGAGTTTCAAGGTTATAATGGGTCCAAGTTTACAAAATGTTCCGATTGTGTTTGAAGCCACCAATGATGTTGTCTGGTTACAAATTAAAAAAGGTATATTTTACACAGCTTGCCTATATAGTTGTCGGATTATGGGGTAAAACCTGTAAACGTATAGTTAACAGTCCCATTTGGTGTACATGGCTCAAAAGTTAAAAAGTTGCTTTGTCAGGTAATATGTGGGGCAATTGTTTCCCTAGCTTACAGGATTGAAATAAAGAATAGTTTGCCTATCTGTGTCATGTCTGTTTTCACCGTTATCCAACAAAATAGGTCTAAAAGGGAAGGTCAATAGATCCACAGCTGCCAATAAGCTGTTGAATTATTCGCCATTTTTGGTTAAAATATTCCATAGTGTTCATTCTATGAGCTGAACCAACAACTTGAACCACGTTTTACACAAATTGGAGCAACTTTTACTTTTTGACCCCTGTATCAAACACAATGTTCACCATTTTACAGTTTTTACCCCATATTCCAAACTATAAGCCATAGGTCTAATAAACTATACCTTTTTGGAATCCTTGTAACGAGACTAACGTCATGTGTCTTTTCAACGTAATCGGAACATTTTAAAAATGTTATCTCTGTGTAACCTTGAAATCGAAGTTGGAGGCCAAGCTGGAAAGGGGTGTGGCAAGTGCTTCATCAATTTTTGTGTCGCCTGCCCCTAAGGCAAGGAAGACACGTAGGATCACTTTGGTGCCACTGTAGTTGTCTGTTGTTGTTGATGTCGGTTGATGTCTGTTTTGTTAAAAAGGGTTAACATTTGACATGTAATATCCACATCACTTTGATGGATTTAAACCAACAGGTGCAACATGGCACCCCCCACTTGTTGAGGTCAAGGTCACATGCCAAGGTCAAGGTCATGTGAGTTCAAATTGTAAATGGCGAAAATGTAAAATGACCTCATGAAAAGGAAGTTTCAATTGGAACCAAACTTGAATCACCAAGGTCAACATGGCAGCCCCCACTTGTTGATAGGTCAAGGTCACATGCCAAGGCGAAAGGTCATGTGAGGTCAAGTGTCAAAAAGGTTTAAAATGTAAAATTGGCCTCATTGAAAAGTTGAAGTTCAATTGGAACCAAACTTGAATCAAGGTGCAACATGGATCCCTAATTTTTCATGATGAGGTCAAAGGTCATACCATGTCAAAGGTAATGTGAAGCTCAAGTTGTAAATGGGCTGAAAATGTAAAATTGACCTCATTTGAAATTGAAGTTCAATTGGAACTCAAACTTGAATCACAGGTGCAACATGGGATCCCTCATATGGTTGATGAGTTCAAAGTCACATATCACAGGTCAACGGTCATGTTTATGCCTATCATTCACTAACCGCTAAGGCAGGCGACACACAGTCGGTCCGAGGAACGATTATTTTTTTTTTATTATCATGAATAAATACTTGTGGTACCAAAATTCACAGTTTTATTCCAGATTTGCACACGCACATATGATCTGTGCACTCCACAGTCCCCACTAAATATCCTGCTACCTTTCCGTGCTCAAGTAATTGCAGTAATGATTTTGGTAGGCTGCATTGTCAGGGGCGTCCCCAGCCCATTTTTAATGTTGGAGTCGCTGTTGCCGACAAAATCAGGGTCCGGATTCAGGATTATCAATTTTGCCAAATATTTTTTTTCACTCGTTCGAAATTCTGACTCATGATCGGCCTCCGCGGCGCCCGAAGGCCTGTTCAGTCATTCGAGTCATTCTGCTCTGCAAAAGCCAAACAAGAGAGGGGCGCCAAAAATCACCCTAAAAATGTTCAATATATATCTCCGATTACTTGCCGGTGTGGCAGGAGAGATTGTCCGCCGGCCTCACATCCGGAACAATGGTAAAAATAGGGCAATCGATTCAGTTGACTCTTCACGCAACATTAGTTTTCACGCTTTATTCCCGTGTCGTGTATGGAGCCCGGACTATGGGTTACTACCGAACCATATTCTTTTCACACCGGCAAGTGAAAAAAACATTTTTTTTTTTTTTTGCCGCAGAAATTTGGAAATGGGTCATGTCACAACCCCCTACACCCCTATGGGGACGGCCCTGCATCATTGCATATTAACGGACCTGATGTGTGAGCCATGTGGAAGAGGTTGACGATCTCAATATTCGCCTTTAATATGAGAATTTAATTGATTTATTTTTTTGTGTTCTACGCTCTAATTTGATAAAGCTAGATTTCACATATATTACATATTGCGTTTGAATATAAGGATTCATCCTACATAACAATAAGATAAGATACTAGATAAGGGTACACACACCATTAGAGTGGACACAGCCCATATCCAGTTCCGAGGTGGGGGGGGGGGTTATCACGACTGTATTCCTCTTTTGTGTATAAATTTTGAGATATTTCTTAGTAATTCTTTCAATTTTGTTGACCAAATTTTAATTTTAGCAGACAGGATTGAGTGTACTGTGACAATTGAAAAGAAAACATCCGAATTAGATGAAACTGAGTTGATCGGCTGTTAAAATAAAAAAAACACAAATAAATATTACCAAACCCACCACCCCCACGATAACACCACCCCCACCCTTACCGCACACCCCCCCCTACACACACACTCCCACATTATTTTTTATTCCAGGTGCATTCGCGGCTAAGAGTCGGAAGTGGAGCCGTGAAAATACGCATCCTATAAAAATCAGTAATATCTCAAAATCTAAACCTAATTGTTAACGTCAAATTTTGATATTTATTGTAGAGAAAATATCTACTCTTCTATTTTATTACTCCGTATTCTCCAAAACGAAAGGTAACTCGAGTTAAGCCATTATTCTGACTATCTTTTTACACACAAAGTCTATGTCGCGTGCAATTGTGGGTGTACCCGTAGCGAGCTGGGCTCGCAAAAGATATAACAGGGGTCAAAATTGAAAGTGGTTCAATGTGTTTGAATGCATACCAAAATGTGTCCCTATGATCACAGGATTAGAAAAATGTATAGTTTGTGCTATCTCTTACTTACCTTAAAGGATTACAATCTGAAATCCGTTTATTGTAGGTCAAGGTTAAATTTTATCTTCTACAGGGGGTCAAATACTAAAAAAAACGCTTGAATCTTCAGCGGAAATGGTCTCATATTATTTGTAATGTCTCACAGTCAAATAAGGATAGTCTGGCAATTACAATGTATAACATACCTACACCCAAGTTACATACCAAGTTTACACCCAAAATTTAACCAGCCCCCTATATAGGGGTATAGGGGTAGTACTATTAAGGTGCGTAACTTGTTAATTTTACATTTTTTCTTTTTTTTTAAACATGTTCATATTGATTGTAATAACATTATAACCAATGTGTGAGACCATTTCCACTGAAAATTGTAGCGTTTTTTTAGTATTTGCCCCTGTAGAAAAAAATATCAATTGTATTTATCGCGTTTCGTTTCTGAAGGGGAGAAATCCCAAGGGGATTTAATCTTGGACCCTATCCTTACCACCTATATTATTATTCACAATTTACAACAACAGTGAATAGTTAAAGTGCTTATTCCGTAAAGCAAGAGGAAACACTTTTTGATAGAATGCCTTCACCCCAAAATCTGTAACGTTCAAAAATAACTTTTACTAGTGTCTGGAAAATATGGCTACCTTTATAATACCCTACCACATTATCCTCGCGGATCCACACCTTTTTAAAACCCAGGCAAAGGCCACAGCGCGAAGCCAAACCTTTTAAAAACCCAGGCAACGGCCGCTAGCGCGATGCTCTACCTGAGTTGTACCTTTGTCGATAAGAACAATAATAGTTATTTCAATTTAATATAACGATATTAGAAAACCATGAACATTTAGTTTAAATTTAGTTGTTTTTACGATTTTGTGCATTTCCCCGTTGTTTTTTCTTCAATAAAGTTGTTTTGGAACCACGAACGCTCGAGTTTAATTTAGATGGACTTATTTGTTCTTTATTTACTTGTATTTTTTCTATATTTCAGCTTGAGATTTCTACTAATTGGGCTCAATGTTGGCCTTTTCGCTCGATATTTTTGCTAATTTTGTCCTTTTCCGTTGTTTTTAAATAAAGTTGTTAGTTTTAGTTTTAACCATGAACGTTCGTGTTTTTATTTAGATTGAGCTTGCTTTGTACTATTTTGAGCTTTGATTTTACACTATTTGGGCTATTTTGGCTTTTTCCCGTTGTTTTTTTTAAAATCAATTGAATTGTGTTTGATGGCGTATACTCGAGTGTAAGCTATGGTTTTAACACGGCAACGGCGACAGCGGGGCGACACGGCAACCCCAGAACTTCTGGAGTTTTACATTTTTTGGTTCTGTGCCTTGATTATCAAGTTGACCCTGCGGCAAATAGTTAAATTTTAAATAGATGTTGATTTTTTTAAGTCCATTTTCGCGCTGTCCCCGCAGCCAACTTTTCATAAAGGTTGACTTTGCGCTGTCGCCCGTTCCCAATTTCTAAACCGTAGAGGTGGGGGGGTCCAAACCCCTCCTTAGTCCTCTGATAAACGAATCAATGGACCAGAACAACAATCATTCACGCTGTTGCCGCTGTCCGCCGCTGTTGCCTGTAACATCTGGAGCTTGCCCGCTGTCGCCGCTGCCCCATTTGTTACACAGGAGGAAGTGGGTGGGGTGAGGTTTCCACCCCCCTTTCATATCTTTTGATACAAAATGACTCAACGGATAACAACTCATTAGCGCTGTTTGCCGCTTTCGCCGCTGTTGCCTACAACCACCTGTAGCTTCGCGCTGTCGCCGTCTCCAACTTTTATAGGTCCATTTCGCGCTTTCCGCCTGCAACTTTTACTGAAGGTTGAATTCGCGCTGTCGCCGCTGCCCATCATTAAACAGGGTAGAGATGGGGGTCAAACCCCCTTCCTTAGTCCTTTGATACAAAATGACTCAACGGAACTCTAACAACTCAAAACGACACAATGGGGAAAATCTTCATGTTTTCAAAATTGGTAACTCCACCAAAGTCGACACTTCATATTGTAAAGAAATACTCTCATTCATGCTAACCGTTGCATATAAAAGCCATATCCGTGTAAATTAATTCCGTTGCAATTTTTCGATGAGATAAAGGCCTGAACTGTCAGACGTAGAAGTTGCGGCAGTAATTAAGTTTACCGCCACCGTCGAAAACACTCGCGATAACACACTCTTTTCAACAGCCATGTGGCCTATGTCTTTGCCTCTATAGCACTCGCGCTGTCACCGCTGCCTAGTTTGTAAAAAGGTGTAGCTCCGCGTTGTCGCTGTATGGGTAGGGTATTCTAAAGGTACTCCGAAAATATGAAAAAGTGTATCCATTGTATGTTTCATTTCTTTTTTCATTCAGAATAATAACCTTGATACAATCATATGATAATACAGAAAAGACTCCTATGTACCCCTCGTATATATTTTACATATACCAAATTTAGTTTTAATTTTGGCCTGTTGACAAAACCGGAATAAACAGCTAAAATCACAACATTTTATGTTCATGTAAATTATGAGAGGGGGTACATATGGAAGTCTTGCCGATAAGACTATAAATTACAAGTACAAGTAATATATATATTATATTATGATATAATAATACAGTATCTCATTATGCGTTATGTTTTAAAACTCATCAGCCATAGGCCTATATTTTTCACCTTTTTCACAACTTGCATTCCGTACGAACTTGTTGGCTCACTGATGCGGCTTTTTTTTGTCCCGAGTCCGGCTTTTCATACTGGAAGGAAAGCAACAAATGTTATCCACTCGGCACCACCAATTAGGCAATTATTTATCGAGAAATTGATCCACTTTCCCACTATTATTGCCCAATTTGAAGAGTCGCGAGTCATGGGAAGTCGAGACTGCTAACAGATTTACTTTACCAAGAAGACGGACTCCTGCTTATTAACATAATAAAGATGTATTACAATAACAAAGGACGGTCCTCGACTTGAACTTTTTGTTTCCTCAAATCTGATCCAGCCAGATGGGTACAATGTCTGGCTGTTTCACTGACTTCTGCGGTCCTTGGTGTGTGTGTTGTTACTCCAACAGTGGCAGACCAAGGGATGTTCCATTGTCTTCTGTCCGGGTTCCACAACCACAGGTATGCTATGTCATGATCTGCTTCCAAGTAGCCCCACTTCTTCAAGGAACCTAAGATCGGCCGATTCTGGTTCTCAATCATTCAGCCATTCACCAGGTGGAAGATGCTCCCGGTTCATACCAATAGATGTTACTTGGTTTTGATAGCATCTTTCTTTTCCGAAGGCAACTCTCTTAAACTCCAGAGACTGTTTCAATTGGTTGACTTTGCTTAATAAATTCTCTCTGATTAAGGCGGTTACCCAGCGGGTCTCTGCCGCGGACATAGGGTGTTTCACTTTAGATTTTCCACTCGACTGCTAATAGGCCCCTATATATAGACTTTTTTGAAATTTTCACAATGTGCTCCAATAAAATGATAGTATCCTTTTGAAAGGCACTATCACAGTGATTTGCTGAATCAGAAATCCGCAACAATCCCAAAATCAGATTTTTGCATGTTATGTAACAGTACAGGTACCGTAACATATCCTGCAATTGATAAGACCATAAGCATTCTACAAATCGGATGTTTTATTCATTACTGTCCGTACGGACCCTTACTAAACACGATATTGAGAGTCATACTTTGAACACGGCTGTTATTCTTCCTTTTCTGTCAATTCTTCATTTTGCAAAAAGTACTTATGACAATTCTACGACTTCTCCTTCACTTTTCCTGCAAATGTCAAATTTTTTGACTATTCAAGTTCGGATGAATCACTGATAGTGTCTTTAAACGGTAGTAAAAAGTAAAATCTAATTGATAGGTAAGGTTTGTTTGAATTAAGCAGCGACGGGCGTTCGTAAGGAGTTTCATCCCCAATCAATAAAACCTCAATTTAAAAAAACATGCCGATGAAAAAAATTGTGGGCCGGAATGTGACCTGGCACCGAATATACGGGCTTGGCACAGGGTGCTCCTTCCGCGCGAAGCGCGTAACCATTGGCAATATTCGGTTTTCAAGACACTTTTCTAATGAAAAGTTGATGTTTCCCAAATTGCAAATTGGTAATCAAATAATGATACCTGTGGTACAATAATGTTTTTGAATGAGCAAGAGTCCTAAAATTTTTGATCCCCCCCCCCAATACGGGTGGAAATTTTCTTGATTCCCTTCTTTGTGGACCTAACAAAAAAAGACATCAGTGATCCACTCGAAAGAGTCAAAACATTAAAGCTTAAAAGTGACGCATAAGTCTGTAAAATCCTCATAAGCTATTTATTTCAACGAAAACTGATTAGAAAAGTGAAGAACACAGCAATAGTTAAAGATATGATTTTCCATTCAATAGTTTTGTTACTATAAGTGTCCGTATATGACAGTAAGACTGAATATTCAATTGTGCATGCTTCTTTTGGTCTTATCACTTGAAGGGTAATGTTAAGATACGGGTAAAGTGGGTCATATGGACCCCTTAAAGCAAGATCGTAATTTTAATTTATCCTTAATCACATTTCATTAGTCAAGTGATATTTGGTATCATTGCGCAGGTCAAGACCAAAAGATATACCATATCAATCTCTAACCAAATAAGGGCCCATACCTCTTTACATGGTTGCAATATGGCTGGGTAAAGCTGGCTTAACAATTTGAACCGCTTTTCGTCCCAGCGTTCCTCCATTTTGTCGTGCTACCATATACAGCTGCTGTGTTCACTATAGAATTTTGAGTGGATACAATAATAATGACATTAGTGTCCCTTTATCAGTACTTAGCATATATATGTATGGTAATAATTATTACTTTTCATTGCAACATATACCAAGCTGCTTAAAAGCTGTGCTGGGACAAGCTTGCTGAAGCTGAGGGATTCCCCAGCTTAGCTGCGACCAGGTAAATAGGCATGGGCCCTAAAAGATATAGGCTTTCAACTTTTTTTTGCAAAGGGTCATATTACCCCATGTGTCGGCAATATGGACCACCCCGTCTTTGGCAATAGAGTTCCGGTAGATATGGACCTCATATGGTCGGGATAATCTCGATATTCCGGAGGTTCGTTATTCCCGATGGTTTCGAATATTCCGAAGTTCGATATTCCGAATCTTAAAAGGGTTTCGCGTTTCCGAATCTTAAAAAGGGTTCGCTATCCGAAGCTTAAAAAAGGTTCGTTATTCCTAATCTGTAAAAGGGTTCGCAATTCCGAATCTCAATCAGAAAAATGGGTTCGTTATTCCGAACATTGAAAAAGGTTCGGTATTCCGAAACAAAAAAGCGTGTTCGTTATTCCGAATTTCAAAAGAGGTTCGCTATTCCGACTTTTGTTTTTTTACAACTGGAGCCATGAATATGACAATTGATATGGATACTTTGAGCCCGATGATCGCAAGAAAATAAGCACCATTATTTAAATAGTATGTAGTATTAATTCATAATAATTCAATTCAATCGTGGTAGTATCAAGGTTTGAGGGGTTATTTTCTCGAATTTGGAGATATTTTCTCAAATTCGTTTTTCGAGCTATTTCCATGAGGTTATGAGATTTTCTCAAAGTTTCGAGATATTTCTTGAAATTTAGAGATCAAGAAATATCTCGAAACTTCGAGAATAATACTTCAAAATTTAACTCTGCAATTGAATGAAATCATATTAATTCATCATATCCATTGCTCAATGTGAAAACAAAATTCGGAATAGCGACCTCTTTTGAAATTCGGAATAACGAACACGGTATTATTCGAGTTCGGAATACCGAACCCTCTAATATTCGAATAACGAACCTTTTTTGAGATTCGGAAATTACGAAACCCTTTAAAGATCGCAATAGCGGAACCTTTTTTCTGATTGGAAATGAGCAGAAACCTTTTTTTTTATTTTTAAACTCGGATAGCGAACCCTTTTTAAGATTCGGAATACCGAACCCTATTTTGGAAAATACCGAACTTTTCAGCGATTCGGAAAAGCGAAGCTATAAAAACGCGGTTCGGAAACAAAGAACCTAGGAATAAGAACCTCGGAACAAGGAACTTCGGAAATACAACGAGAAGACCCCAGATGTCGCATATTGCCCCGTCCCATAAAGTTTCGACATGGGGATATAGGGTGTCCATATTACCCCAGACACACATACACAAGTATGCCAGCATTTTTAATTAGCTATGAGATAGGATTTGATACATGTACGAGAATTGCGTAGACGTGAAAGGTTGGGATCTTTTCAAACTGAAATTGACAAAAAGATCTTAAGAGAATCCGGAAAAAGATAACATTGCAATCAAACAGGCCCCAAGCAAATCTATCATCAAAAACATTTGCCGAATGTGATCCAAAAAATCTGTTTCAAAAATTTAACAAACTGTTTTACGCCACATATGTTCAAAGTCTCTTCCATCTGCCACCTCAGACGATGCTCTCGCTAAGCATTTCCTATTTTCAGTGACAAGATAAACAGATTCAAATCTACTCTTGTCAGAACTAAGCTGTATGGTCTCTTCATTACATTTTTGAGGAGACCCATGCGCGTCTTCTCATTTTCACAGTTTTTCTTAATATCTGAAGATGCAGTCAGAGGACATCATCATGAAATCACATCTTCAACATGTAGTCTGGATCCTATCCCCACATGTTACTCAAAACGTGTCTGAATGGAACTTGTATACCTATCATACAAGAGCATCAACTTGTCTTTTGTGAATGGAAAATTTCCGGACACTCTTTTAAGTCCGCTCGGATAACACCACTAATAAAGAAATCAAAACTCTTGACAAGGAAAAGTATTGAAAAATTATCGCCCTGTCGACCAACCTTACATTTCTTGCTTAAAAACAATTGAGCGTGCTTGTGCAGCCCAATTCAAGATTATCTTGTTAAGAAAGAACAGTCTCGTGGAAAAAAGCAATTGCCTAAAGGCCCTGCTATAGTACTGAAACTGCCTTACTCCGTGTACAATGATCTCTTACTTGCACTGATGAGGAAAGAAGCTGTTCTGTTCTCCTCGACTATTCTGCGGCTTTGACACTATGAACACAACATTTTCTTCAACGTCTTGCCAAACAGATATGCGAATTTACTGGATCTGCTTTTAAACTGGTTTACGTGTCGTATTCAAAGATCGTTCCCAATCAATCGTCATTAATGACTCTATCTCTGAAACCCCACACGCCCCTTGAAGGGGTTCAAAGGATCGGTTTGGTGGCCCACATCATTCACTATGATACACTCTCCTTCTTTGAAGGACATCATGCTTTCCTATGATTTTGGGGAGCATGAGATATGCTGATGGACACCCAAGTTTATGTCTCTTGAAACACAATGATCGTGCGACTCTTATTCCCAAACTGAACAATGTATCGCACCCAAATCACGGATGGGTCCTCAGCTAACGACTTGAAGCTGAATGAAGATAAAACTGAGGTTCTTCACATCACATCTAAATTCAGAAAATTTCACCTCTATCTTCTGTTAATATTGCCAATGTTCCTATTCAGCCTGTTGAATCTGCGCGTAACTTGGGTGTCATGGTCGCTAACGATCTCAGCATGAATGTTTACATCAATAATATTTGTCGTTCCGCCTCTTATGCTCTCTACAAAATTGGTCTATCAGGAATAATCTAGATGAAAAATCACCTGAAATTTTAGTTCATGCATTTATTACTTGCCATCTTGATCAGTGTAATAGTCTACTGTATTGTCTTCCTGATTCGCAAATTGCCAAGCTTCAACGAATTCAAAACTCAGCTGCCAGACTTATCACCCGCTCACGCTCTCGCGATCATATCACTCCTGTGCTTCGCCGACTTCACTGGCTTCCAGTGAAGTATCGTGTTATATACAAAGTTCTTCTTTTGACTTACAAATATCTTCATGGACTTGCTCCAGATTACCTAGCTGACTTGATCAAAGTATATAAGCCATCTCACAATCTTCGCTCCTCCTCCAAGCTCAACCTCGTCTCTCCATCAGTTTCCACCATTACTTATGGTCGTCGTTCTTTTCACCATGCTTCTCCAGAACTTTGGAACAATTTACCTCATCACATCAGAGAATCTCAGACTCTTGGTCAATTCAAATCTGTTTTGAAAACTCATCTGTTTACTATAGCATTTGGTGATATATGTACACGTACTTGATTATTTTACTCCTGCTCTCAGGTTTTATGTACTTTATGTACTTATGTACTTGTATTTATGTCTTTACCATAGCGCTTAGAGACTTCGGTGTAAAGCGCTCTATAAGCACTGTTGTATTATTATTATTATATTATTAATGTACGCGTGTGAGTGTTTTACCTTACCTGTGAATGACGTGCTTGCATATAGATGCTGTCTCCTCGTGACAGGCCAAAATCAGAAACTTTAGCTATGAGCTCCCCATCATATCCGTTGCCAATTAATACGTTTCTGGCCCCTAGATCTCTATGAATAATCTGTTTGAATTAGCAAAGTAAAAAAAAAATAATTAGCTGCATGACGTTTTGATGAATATGAC
>JAMKCH010016482.1:0-23852 GCA_023653785.1 Ophioderma brevispina
AAATAAAGTCCCCATCAAATAGATCGTTTAAGGTTTAAGAATTCTGCAGGGATGCTGCTTTTTAGTATGTTGCCTGACTGGCAATATAATGCCGGCTGCGGCAAAAATTGCCGGATCCGGCAGCGGCCCGAAATTGCTAAGATGGCCCCACATACTAACGCCAAAATAGTGCGTTAGCAGTTGTTTAGTGAAGGTGATAAACAACTTCTACTGTTATTAAATTACTTCTTAAATTGGGTCAGTCTAAAGTCGGATATCAATCCGATATAAGCTCTAATAATCGTATTATGTAATTATATGGATGAAGCATTTTTTACTAGAGCCTGGGTCATGGCGTTTCAAATGGGCCTAATATCGCTTTCAGTGATGCATTGTTATTACTATTTATTTTGTTATCAACCAGGGCATCCACATATTTGTGTTTTAATCTTGTTTTGTATATATATTATATGTTGTTTTGTTTCTCGTTGCATGTCCATGTCCAGTAAATAGCCATGATGTATGTGTCTCGTGCCTCCAAAATAATAAAACAGTGCCATAAAATTATATCATGCAAAATGGAAATACTATGTTCATTAAGAAATGAACAAAAACTTAAACGAAAAGAACTTTACTTCTGGACCCAAATGAATGGATATATCAAACTTGCTTGTGACATTTCAATAAATACCGAGAGATATTTTTCTGATAGTCCTAACAATTACAGTCTTCAAAGAAAACCTTATTAAGACTGATATTAACATGGCACAAATATATATGATAAAATGATATTTAACCCACTAAGATACCAAGCCGTGTGTTACATAATTGGTGACTTAATATCGGACCTATTAAAGACGACGATCACACACCTCCCCCGACTACTGGAGTTATTCTATTCTCATTCATTATACCCTTATCATCAAACCAACAAGAATTACTGAAAATAGTGCACTTTATTGACAATAATTAATTTTACAAGTCTTCAATCCTAAGTACAGAGATCAGTGATCATTCCCAAACAATTTGTGCTCGAACACTAGGTTTCGCAACAAAACCAGTAAAATAAAAAAGAATATTAGTGTACAACGAAATCATAGTAATTGCAAATATTTCAAAATTAAAAGAAATCCTCTCCAAAGTCATTGGCACGATGCTTAGATAATACTGATTAATCGTGATTATGTATGTTTAGGAAAACGTTTAATGATAGTTACGTGAGTGTATACCGCTAAAAAAGTGAGTAGTACAAAGGAGGGAAAGATCGGCGGTAACATGGATATCCAACGAGATGGGTGAAACGTATTAACAAAAAGAACACATTATAAGAGTATAGGACAGTGGTCCAGACAAGACACGACTGCAAACTTTAAAAACTATAGAATAAATGCATCTCAATTCGCAAAGAAACATCGTATGCTTTTGGAAGAAGTCATTACGGTATAAAAATAATATGAAACGAGAACTGGAGGAACGATCTAATTTACAGACGGCCGTCTGGGAATGGGAGGTGATCCCTTAATGACCCCTTGAGGTGACTTGACCTTTGACCCCTGTAACTTCACCACTTATGTTCCAAATCTATTAAATGTAATTTTACGTGTTAAACTGTAAAGGATAAATATTATTGAGTTTCTCAACTCAATCCAAGCTGTCAGGGATTGACCTTTTCACCCTATATAAGGTGACCCCTGGGGTCACGATGGGGTCAACTGTACTGGTTCTGGTTATGTATTTATGATGTCACGGGATTATCCCTGACAATTTCAGCTCAATCGGAGATTGTTTGTAGATTTTGACCTTGACCTTGACTTTGACTTGGGGTCGAGACTATCATAGACTTCTTTACCATTAATGCACATCACTGCAGCCCAATAATAAACAGGCTTTATCTGTCTTCTATAGGCTGAGATATAGCCAATTGGTCTTATTTTAGCATTTTTCTGGACAAAATTGACTTATGACCCCTTAATGACCTTTGATCCCCGGTATAAAAAAACCTCGTGTACACAATAAAAATGCATGTTCCAAATGCGCAAATAAAAAAAATTATATGCTTAGTTCTGGAGAGTAAATATCTTGACATATTGACCTCCTTTAAACCGGAAATGACCCTTAACTGGACCTTTGACCTCCAATAAAAAATATCTTGCATACACCAGGTAACATAAATGCACATCTGAAAGTTAAGTCCTGTACTTATTTTGTGTTTTGAGATAAAATTTTTGACTATTTTGAAATATTTTGGTTTTTGACCCAAAGTTCCCCTTTAATGGACCTTTGACCCCCCATGCCGTGCACAACTTTATTGAAGGATCTCGAGCGGATTCAATGGATGAGCAGTTGACCATGCAACGTTGCATATACCAGATAGATATTTTTGAAGATTTTTCAAATTAAGACGGAAGTGCCACCTTCATGACCCCAAATTGAACTCTAGACCCATAACTTTTGTGAAGGGTCTCAAGCTGCTCCAATATGCATGAAGTCACGTTACAATGCAATGTAATGTTAGGAGGAGATATACAGTTTAAAGAAAATCACACTTTTAACCCCTGTGACCCCTAGATGACCCCGATTGAGGTCCAAAAGTCATTATGGACATAAATGGGAAGCCTCAGGGGTCATTTGGTGCAAGTCTTGTCAGGAAATACGTCAAACCATGAAAACTATAACATTTCGAAGTGTTGCCAGAAGAAAGAAAGAAAGAAAGAAAGAAAAGAAAAGAACGAGGAAAGAAAGAAAGAAGAACCCATCAAAAACAGAACACGACGGCCTGAAGGCCCGTCTTGTGGTAACACAACATGGGGTAAACAATAAGTATCATTAGGCCGTTGTAAGCGCCAAACCCAACCATCTACATTAAAAAAAGTGGGAGACTCAATATATGATCCACAAGGAAATTCGTAAAGGGTTCAATGATTTCTTCATTAACATAGGTCAACAATGTTCAAATTTATGCTAAAATAGTAAATAACTTTAACCAGAATAAGAGCCCTGGACATGATGACCATGGAATTTTATTGTTAACAGAATAATCAAGGAGTTGATACGACGTTTGACCATGATGTAAACCTCTAACTATATCAAACTGGGATAGTCCCTGAAAGTCTTTATAGTTGCAAAAGTAGTACCTATAGAAAAAAAAAAAAAGCTACTTATTTTCTCAACTACAGAGATATTACCGTGTTTTTCAAAATCATTGAAAGAGTGTATATTTGACAGATGTATGTTCCATACTAACAAACACAATATACTCAACCAAAAAAACAGTTGGGGCTTGTCGGCCCAAAAACCATTCTAACTTATAGGCGATGATGATTTGACCTTGTAGATAAATTAGTCATACGTTGGAAAAAATGAGACTACTATGGGAATATTTCTGGACTTGTCAAGGCTTTTTATTTTTTTGACACTATAGATTCCTGACATATTATTGGATAAGCTTGAATATTATGGTTTTTAGAGGGGTTGCCCTTCAGTCGTTTAAAAACAATTTAAATAATAGAAACATTGTAGTGGTGATTCTATAAATGTTAATTCACAAAAATCAACCTTAAAACATTACATGGAGTACCGCAGGGGTCTTCCTAGTTCTTTATTATTTATATGTATGTGCGAGTCACTAAAACTTCATCGATATTAGAATTTATATATAGATTTGGGGATGATACTAGCGATATTGTATTCTGATGAAGCAGTTTGATAGTAAAATAAAGTGATAAAAAGAAACTTGATGTTGAAGAAGTTAAATAACGGGTTTATGAGCAAACAAGTTATCTGTTAATGCTAGTAAAACAAATTATATGGTTTGGAGGCACCCCACACGGAAATCAAAAGTACAGAGATAAGGTTACGGGAGACACGCGTGTTAACACTGTTAGTTGGATGGCACAAAAACTGAACATGAAATAAAACAAAAATTTCTAGGAGTAACAATTGATGAGGAATCTTACATGGAAATAACCATTGATCATGCTGATGGGATATCTCAAATTATTTCAAGAACTGTGGCGTACTTAAGGGAAATATGTCATGATCTGAATATTTGGAAAATTGGTATGGATGGAAATCTTAAGTAAAGTAGATTACATATAAATCAAAATGTTGAACATTGGTTGCACATTTGTTGAGTATTTTGCCCTTTTAAATTTTCCGGGTCCGCCCATACTTACTCGAAAACGATTCCGACAAATCCACAAATGGTTACGTCAAAGGATGAACCATCCATAATTTAGGTCGTTGTGACCATCATATCCCAGTTTTGCCACTTTCCTATAACTGCGATGATGTGTTTTTAATATCATAATAATTAAAAATACCAACGAAAGAAACAAAATATGTCTTCTGTACTTAATTTTCTAATTTTATTATAATTTCCATTAATCCATCAATATTACAACAGTGTCCAGCAATAACAATCGAGTCAACAGATGTTTTTGGTCATCACTTTGACGTACGAGGAGAGCAAAATTGGACGCTTTTGATCAATGAAGCCGTGGCGAAACTCCGCCCCGTTTTCTTTCGTATGTCAAAAGCAAAAATTAAAATCCCTCTATTTTGGTTATTTTTACAACAAATTGTATTATTTTTTTTCGAATTCGTGAATGTATGTACATATATTTTATGATGTAAGTCAAACTGAGCTTGACAAAATCTTGACATATTTTCCCTTTAAGCTAAAGACATTACGTTCCTGGACGTATACTTCACACAATTTTCTGTAGTCTTATAATTGACTTATTAAATTACGGTATAGTTATTATGGGGAACACTTGTAAAACTTAACTTAGATAAAATACTTAAGCTCCCAAAATGGGCTGTGAGATCAATATCCAATAGTCATTTATAGAAGGGAAGGCACTCTACTCCACTTTTTCACGATTATCTCTACAATTGTGGAATCTTAGTCTAAACAAAATATTCGAATGTACCAAATATTCTATAATTATTTTACCAAACATGCGGGAGGTCCCTTAACTATACCACCCCACAACAAATTCTAGCAATTACAATGCAGCCAAAATTAAAAAAGAAATTCTCGGAACAAACGATCAGAACATCTGGCCCTATTCTTTGGAATTCCGCCCCCCCCCCCCCTGACCCAAGTATAAAAGGAAAATCAAAATCGATTCGCCATATTCATAATCATAATCAAACTTATTTCCATCTCATGAAGGATAATTATCTTCTGGAGCAGTGTTATGTCTTGTGTGTTTTTGTTAGGGGATAGCTGCGGCCTCGGTGTTTCCATAAGGTGTGACACCCTTCTTTCTGACACACCCTTAATGAAATTCGGAAAGTTGAACGGAATAAAACCCATAAAAACCGTGTGGTTTATCCGTTAAGGTTTCCGAATTCATAAGGGTGTCATAAAGAAGGGTTGATCACCTTATTGAAACACCCCTTCGGCTCCGTCGTTGCTGTGTGTGTGTGTATTTTGCACGGTGGTGTATTTTTATAAGGGTCTATTTTTTTATGGAGTTGCCCACTTCCGCGGCCTTCGTTCTTCCCATAGTCACCTTCTTTTGCGTGTATGTTTATTTTGATGATTTACGTCGGAATAAAGTTTTATTATGATTATAGATTACGGATCAAATTACTAATAGCATATAATTGGTTACTAAACATTCAATTGACAATTTAATTTAGTATTTGTTTGTGATCGTAACATAATTCACATAAAGAGTGACCCAAAAGTTCAAAAGGTCACCTTTCTGTGGAAACTTATTTTTGTTAGGGTATGCCCATTGGTGGTGGTGGGGGGGTCATATGGTGACCCTAATGCGATATATCCGCAACGCACGACGCGAATTTTTTCGCAAACATGTCACAAGATACGGGTCCCCAGGCTAAACAAGCTTGGACAATTTGCAAAAAAAACAACGGGCCCTTCAACATCATTTGCTTTTTCGCTATCGAGCCATATACCTTACAAGCGCACATGCATTAGCTTGTAATATTTCCCATATCAACTCCCCATAGTTCGACGAGGTAAATAATTAGAACAATATTCAATGCCCATTTTATATAGCGCTCTACCGAGAACAACAGCGCCCTTACACCAAATACTTAAAATACAAATTAATTTACAGCATGACATGTTAAAAATACAGCCGTAACGTCATAATAGGGGTGGGCAAGTATCCATATTTTTTCAAGTCATAGTTTTTCTATGGCAAATGTTGTTGTGTAGAATCCAAATATTGGGTATTTTTGTTCATCAGATGACCCCCTGGTTGGGTTGGTTCTGTGGCAAAATTCAAATTTGGCCGAGCCAAAAGGGCCAGTTTTCTACACAAAAACATAGCCAATAACCTCCCCAGATACACATTTTACAGGATGTTATAAAGCCCTTAAAAGGCAAATAACATCTACTTATTATGTTATTCACCAGAGAATTCACAGTGTTACCAATTTTATAATTAAAAATCAAAATGGCCGCCAAAATCGTAACCATTTTCCTCATTTCCGGAAATTTTGGACGGTCCATTTGTTTAAGAAGGACCAATGTTTTAAATTAAATAACCAAAAAAAAAATATATTTGTACCACTGTATGACATCGATAACAAAGCAATTACATTAACTTCTTAAGTATTAGGTAAGAACAATGCCAAAGATCAAAACACAAAATGGCCGCCATGTAATTGTTTTTATAATGAAGAGAAATATCAATTCTCTCCGTGATGATGAAGAAAGCCTAAAAGCAAGTTGTTATGTATTAAAGTACTTGTTTGACTTCAAAGTGTAGGCCTATCCTGGGAAAGATGTATCATTGGGGGAGTGCATTGTATTCAGGTACCCCATCCGATTACCAGGCATAAGATGAACTTTTGTAAAAAAAACAAATTGAAAGTGGAAAAAAACTTTTTTGAAAAATCAAAAATACCCAAAATTAGGCTGAAATTGAAAATATAAATGGCCGTAAATTCGGGCCAAAAACAAAAACTGCATTCAGTTTTTAAACTGAAGATTCTGATGCCTGGATTACAAGATGTAATTCTCTATTACGTAAAGGGCCAGCACAACATACGTTAAATTCCAGAATAAACAATTTGCACAATCCCCGAAATTCATCTCATTCTGGTGCCATTTCCATCCGGAACTTTTACCAACCTCAGTCCGCTAAAAACAATACGGTTAGGAGCGTAACGAAATACCAGAAAACTTACCCTAATCTGTGACGTTGCACTAAGTTTTGGTGTAATCGTCCGTCCGGTGACAAATAGGGCACAGTTACTATCGAAAAATCACGTTTTTTTGTCCGGAATTTCCCCACCATTGCCTCGATTGTTTTTTGTTCATAGATATTTGCTTCTAATTTTTGTAAGATTACTTCACTGATAAGGTACTTTGTATTGTAATTTTAGGCAATGTTTCGGCGACTCGAACAACAACAAATAATTTTGTTGTGTAACCCATTGTTACCATCTTTTAACACGTATCCCTTCTGGAAATGGGCACCGAATGAGATTCAGTTCGGGGATTGTGCAATAGTCTATTGAAATGGCAACATAAATAGCGTTTCATGTGAACGGTAATTGTGTGTGTTACAATAGCCCATAGATAACTGTACAAATATTTTCCAGTTACCGTAATAAACTATATTTTACTTTGTGGCATGAAAATGGAAAGAAGTCAGTCACAATATTTTAGAATGTTTCTAATTAAAGGTTCGAATCGCACTGCAAAATAAATTGGTCTGGTAGACTAGTACACGTGGAACTGCATTTTTGTGAAAACAAAACTTATACAATCTGCAAGCAAGGTTTGCCTGAATCCAACTGTATGAAGAGTAAAAGAATCATGGGTGTCCTTTTTTAAAGTGTATTCTTAGATGTATTCTAGCCGAGTGCCCCATGGGGTGGTGGGGGGTTCTAAGTTGTTGGGTACCCATGCTCGTTTCCAGGGGTTCTGAAATTGCCCCCTAACGTACCAATGTTTCAGTGAAAATATACCCCTAACGGAACAGTATCCAGTTTAATTAATACCCGTGTTTCGGTGAAATATACCCCTAACGGGGGACCAATTTGCGGTGAAATTATCCCCTAGGGACCCTGCTTTCAATACGTGTAAAAAATACCTTTTAAGAACCAATATTGAGAAAAATCACTTGTACTACGTAAAAATTACAACACCTGCAGGGTTACTTTACTGACATGTTAAAGTTAATTTTCCCATGTTTTTCAACGAGCCAGTCACAATCCTTACCTGATTTGATACCCCTAGCGTACTAGACTTGCAATAATATTGGTGGAATTTGAATACCCCTAGCTGGTATCCCCGCATTTGCAGCTAGCCCTCTTTTTTTGGAACGAGCATGGGTACCCTAACCAAACCCAAGAACCCCGCCCCCCGGTGAGGGCCAGGCTTATACAGGGGTCAAAATGTGGTTTTTGAAGTAACATCATCTTCAGTACCTTTCAAGGATTTTAGAATGTTTGGTTTTGCCTATTCTGGGATTATAGTTCTAGTTTTAAAGGCAAACAGGTTTCAAGGTCACATTTGGGGTAAAATGTCAGCTCACGGTTTTGTTTAATAAAACCGGTGCCATTGTTCGTCTATAGAGAAGCCGAAATATGCAGGGTCGCATGTCTTATGACGTTTTGATGATAATTAAGAATGAAAATCTGGCCGGGTTCCACCCTGGTTCTATGGGGAGATCAACTCGCAATGATCTGTGAAAGATGTTTGAAAATACAGAATCTATATACATTCAGATAAGTATGAAATAATGAACGATTTAAAATCATTTTCAACAAGATCGGGACCATTCTTGGTTAAATGATTATCTCGGAACTGGCAACTATATCTTTTTAAGAAACAATTTTTTTAAGCAGTTGTAATCAACACTCTGACCAGATAGCAAAGACTAGTTAATGGGACCTCGAGACAGCCCTTCCAGAAGAAGCAGAAGTTTGGGCGTTTAATTGACCTAACTGCTGCGTACGATACAGTATGGCATCGAGGGGCCTCTCCCCAGCTACTTCAAAATCTTTCCTGATGTAAGCTTGTCAAGTTCATTAGCTGTCAGCCAAGACCGATCATTTCGTCATGGGAACATTGCAAATGGGCAACGCAGAGTTAGTAGTTAGGAAGGCAAACTTGAGGAATGGTGTCCCACAAGGTTCTGTGCTGCACCAGTCTCTCAACAATCTAGTCTCAGATATGCCAAAGGGAGAATTGTTCGCAGTACTCCTGCAGGAAGAACCGGCACTTGGAATAGCTGTGACTCCTGTGAGTCCCTTGAAAACAGTGCTGCAGAAAGACCTAATCACTGTAAGCCAAGTCTTCCACCGATGCAATTGAAAACTCAGCAAACCAAGACCGTCACTCTGTTTTCCACTGCAATCGAATGCGCAAAAGAGAACTAAACATAACTCTAGATGGAGAAAAAACTGTACCATGACCCAAACACCGAAGTACCTTGGCGTCTCAATGGACCGCAGCCTTATTTCAATCAACACACCAAGGCAGCCGCTGCCAAGGGACGCAGTCTCGTGTCAACCTCCTCAGAAGGCTTGCAGAACTGGATGGGGTGCATCCTTTGACACCTTACGTACATTAACTGTTGCTTAGGCTTACTCCACTTGTGAATCGGCTGCAACCAGTATGAGTTCAAGCGTACATTCACACAAGATGCATGTCGTTCTGATGAATGAAGCAATGAGACTTGTTAGTGGTTTGCCTTTGGCACGCCATGAGAAGCCTCCCAATTCTGTCTGGCATAGCTCTTCAAAATCTTAGGAGGAACTTTCAGCCGATCCAGCTCGCCAAAGAATTGTGAACCTGGAGTCTAATCCCACCACCAACACCCTTTGAGGAGCAAGAGAATTCCACGGATTCACTTTGCTACCAAATCCATGACACTGCAGTCACAGGATCACTATCGTCATCTTGGATCAAGGACAGATGGTTTGAGCAATTGGTCATCCTCTACTTTGAACCTTTGAAGCAGTTTGTGGACAGGCTTCACTAGCAAGCCCAAAGGCTGTGGACTTGATAGAAAGCAGGGGTCAACCTCAAAAGGACTCAGAAATGGAGTTGGTCGTACAAAGAAGACTTTCCTTCACAAGACCGGAGTAGAACCATCACCAACTGCGATTGTGGAGAGCCACAAACATTAGCCACATCATTGATGACTATGTGTGAGGTCTACAAGTCCCAGAGGAATCCCAGGCATGATCAACCTGGATGAGAACACTATCAGCCGGTTAAAGACGGATCTTCGACTGTGATTTTGGACTTGAACGAACGCACGTAAGCACGTTTATGTTTCCCCTGTACAACTTACCCCCCCTATAAAAAACACCCAGAACACTTTTAAAAAAAATGACACTCATGCATTTTCAGATTCTCCATATATTCTCTTTTGGAAAAAAACATGATGTCCAATTGCACACTAAACCAAATCATCAATTACATTTCCCGTGTACTAGGGAGTTGCGTTATAAAAATTGACTGCTCAAGACCGGCCGTGATTGATACCTTATGTTCCATGGGGGTTACTACACTAGGGTAATAACGCGAAGTAAGGAAGTAAATGAAGATGAGAAAATACGTACTTTTCTGGATGTTTATAAACTTTGGTCCTCTTGTTAAAGTTGAATACTTTGCCTGTATATAGAGATATTAAAAATTTCAAATTGCATTGGTCATTAAAGCAATATAGAAATTTTTCTGGGTTTTAAAACTTCCCACAATTTTCATCTTCTCGGACACAGAACCATTACACCTAAAATAGCATGTATCAAGTTTGAAAGGCGCAACCGAGATTTCACAATATCAAGTATCCCTAAAACATCGAAAGTAGAATTTTTTTTTGAAAAAAATTTTTCTTTTTTTCCCCGCAGAAATACTCCAACTAAAACTGCGTTATTCACAAATTTAAGACGAGAAACATAGTAATCCATCACTTAAAAGTTACCAGAAATTACTAACAATATGCAAGATTACAGTACAAAAAACAATCATTTATCATGTAACCCTCATACTCCCTCATAAAACCACAATAAAAATATTATGTGAAGCATTTCAATGTTAAGTAGATTCCATCTTCTGCTCCATGGAGGGGAAAATTCATGCTTATCATGGCTAAGTGCAATATCTCTCTCAACGAGACGATCGAGTTGAAGTTTACTAATGAAGTGATGAAGATGTTGGCGCCAAAATGTTTTTGCAACTGCCAGCTGTACCAAAATATTTGCATTAAAATATCGAAGTTCAAATTACTGAACTCAGGTCCTATGATACAAAAAAGACCTCATTCTTCCCGTATCTGAGTTTATTATAATCCAAGTAACTGGATTTTTTGCCCTGATGTAAACCTTTGCCATCACAATTTTCCTCATCCCATCGGAATGATTAAGGTGAAAATGTTTCTTTGATTACAAAAATGTGAATTTCTAATTCGTATAGTAAGCAAATACGATTTTCATCACCTGTTCTGTAAGTCCTTTAACACAACGCCTTTAGGGCAGTATTACTTTTGGGTGTCATTAGGGGCATGAATTACTTTTGGGTGTCATTATGATAGGTTGCTTCATTTTTTTAATCTTGTATTTAATTTCGCCTTCTATGTAATATTTTGTTTCTTTTGTTGTAATTTGAAGCATTAACACGTAGTGGCCTAAGGTGTTTTCACTCACGTTGGTGCCTAAGGGGGGGGGGGGGTCCATGGAACCCCTCCCTAAGGAAACCACTTTCCCGATGGAATTTTCACATTAAACTCCATCCCAACTTTGATGGGGTATAAGAACAAGGCTAAAGGTGCAATATAATGAGTTCCGGTTTATCCGTCTGGAAATTAGGGGCAAATCAATGGTTTTCGAAATGCGTCAAAATCGCTCAAAAAGTAACATGTTTGTTTCCTTCCGCGAACCCTGCTTCCACAGCATACACATTTTAAATCATGTTGATGTTTTATATCTTTCTAGAAGGACCAATTTTACATATATTTACACAAACATTACCATTTGTACATTCTTGTATTTTTGTGGGGGGGCAGTTCGATTTTGCCATAGGTTTGGTACAGCAATGGCGCTCAGGTCGCTCGATGATGGAATCGCTTACGCTTTTCCGCACATAAAGGGTTAATTATTTTTCTGATTATGTAATTAATTTTGTTTCATGCATATGAACATATAGTACAGTTTGTTATGTGTTTCCCGTGGGATTTTTGTGTCCAAAATTGATTTTAATTAGCTTTACTTGTCCAATTTTGGGTGCTGATTTCAAAAATCGATTGTGTTAGTTGCGCATGGTTTTTTAAAAACCACGCCCCTTCAGTCGCCATTTTTTTGAATTTCAAAATGCCGCTATTTTTCAGTTATTTTTTGTCCTATCTCTCGGTTAGGAGCAACTTAGAGGAGTAAAATTGGTGGTAATACCCATGTTTGGGATACCAGGATTCCCTTGAAAAGCAACCGTCCTTACTTGTACTGATTAACTGATTTTGTTTTGGCCTGCCATCTTTGAATTTCAAAATGGCCGCCATTATAAATTAAACTGTTCTGTCCTATATCTTGGGTGTGAGCAACGTGGAAGAGTAAACTGGTGGCAATACCCTGTTTGTATGATACTAGTGATTCCATTAACAGCACTGGCTTACTTGTATCTAATTTAGCTTTGGGCCGACATTTCTTGGATTTCAAAATGGCCGCCAATCTAATACACTTGAATTTTAAAATCTCAGCATACCCTTAATAAGCAGTCTAAAAATGGCAGCATTGCATGTACTATGATGATAATTCTCCATCACTGGCATGCCCAATTATTTCAAAATCAGCCGCCATTGAAGATTTCAAATCAAATGGCCGCCACCTAACAAATGTTATGTTTTCATTACTAATGTAATGTCAATGAATGTAACCCAAATATCAGGTATATAAATTACATATTCTAACATTTTTACCACTATCCTTGAAATACCTGACTTGATCTTGGGATTGTCTTTTTCGTACCTGAAGATTATTTTCACCATCCTGCTTGATTTCGGAAACTTTATTTGAGGCGTAGGATTATCAATATATTTTCGTGAAGCAAAGAAGTTAATACTATCATGTTATTCACCTTTTTTTAGAGACACAAAAACTTTTCATGCAAACTTGACTAAAATGCGAAGATGATATATATATATATATATAATTATATATATATATATCTAATATATTTGGCATTCCATCACAAGAAAAAAATTCCATAGCAGGCTTACAGGACTACTGGGTTAACCCAGTACGTAGTCAGGGTAGCACTTAGTTCTTTAGGGCAGTGTAGAGAGTATACTACTCATCTATGGCTGAGACTTGACCATTACCCAAAAGCTTGAGGACAGATCACTGGCTGTTATATACAACGTCTTGAAAAAAAGAAAGGTTACTTAACATCAGTTGGTTAGATCATATGAGGTATATGGAGAGATATACCACTATCAGAAACATTAACAAGACCGAGAATGTCTCGGAAGCTGCGGTAAGAATGCTACATGTGATGATTGAGGTGTGGAGGGGAGTTTCACAAAATTTGGTTGACACGAAAGAAACAATAAAAAATAGTAAAATGGAGGTAAGTGGGACACTGTGGTAAGTGGGACAACACCAACTATGTAATTCCCTCAATCAAGAACGAAAAGACAACATGACAAAGTGTGTCCAACAAAATCTACGCAAAACATGTTCTGCTTTACATTCAAACTACCAAAATGGATTTATTCTATCTTGAAAGTGTTTACAAAAAATGTTTCAAAGTGTTCAAAGGTCAACATGCGCAATTTAGTGCCAAAATCTGCGAGGTGTTTAATGCTAAAAATTGCAAATATAATTTACTGAAAAGTAGAGAAAAGTTTGTCTATACAATTTATCTATGATAAAATTAATGTTTTTAATTCAAGCAATGTTGCAAAAATCTAAACCAAAATTCTTGACCATCAATATGCAAATGAGCTACTTAATTATGCTGCTGCCCCACTTACCCCACATTAAGTTCACTTAGGGTAAGTGGGAAATGGCTATTGCTGGTACTTATTCTTTATTTTTGTGTATATTTTTGAGAAAAATATAAATAGTAAGAACATTGTGTCATTATAATACACAATTATATGATGAAAAATACAATTTTTCTGAAAATAATGAATTTCAAGACCAAAAAATGATAAAATAGGCAATTAAATCGCATGTTATTCTAAGTACGTGGAAAATTTGAGCGCAAAAATATATATTCATTTATTTTGTTATTGTTATGTCATATAAGTATTTCTGAAAACACTTTCAATTATTACAGCAGTGAAATATATATTCTTTTCGTGAGAGCCTACTCTTAATTGCATAAATTACCAAAGTAACTTGTCCCGCACTTACCCCATTTTGGAATTAAATGGGTAACTGGTACAGTTCTAACCAATTAGCACGGTTCGAAGTAGTTAAACAAATGCCTAATGACCTACATTGAATTAAAAGTTAAATGTTTTTTCAAAAAACCTACATTCTTTGTTTCGAACCAATTTTAGGCTTAAGTGTCCCACTTACCCCCCACTTACCCTTGCTCGTCGTTCGTACGTAACTCCTACAACGCCGTCCAAGGCTTATAACAGACTAATTTTCATGCAGTGATAAGAGATCGATGTTTGACTATGTCAGAAACCATTACCGGACATTTTACCACCAATTCATACTACATTGAAGCTGCCCGGTTGATATAATGCCATACCTATTTTTGTATGATTCGCTAAGCTCTAACTCTTGCAACATTCCTAAAATGTAATCAATCACGTCTCAGAAGTTACGAATTCACGCTGGCATTGTATTCAAGGCGATCTGTACACGGTATCAGTGCTTTTATGGCTTCGCATAAACAGACGCATTTTGGTGTGAATCCACAAATCTTGTCACAGAAGCTACTCTCCGAATCACCGCTTTTGTTCTCGTTCTCAACAAGTCTTCATCAAATAGTAAATTTGTTTGTCGAAAAAGCATAAAAGACGGCTAATTTCAGCTGTGAAACCACGGAAGGCGCAATCCAATATGGGCCGACTTCAAAGTTGAATCGCTGGGGAATATGGTGAATTTGGTTGGCAAGTGTTGAGATTTTGACCACCACTCTGCTCCTGGGAGAATAAGTTGTGGCAACCCGTTCCAGAGCGGCTATTCATTATAGAGGTGCTGCTGATCACATAACAGTTCAGAGACCACACACCCCACCACACAAACAGCTACGACAATAAAATACCATTCCCATAAGTTATAAGCCCAAAGGACCTAACCCAGGGAAACTGAAGTCGTTTCTGTTGGCATCCTTTTAGGGGATTTAATTTCAAAGTACCTGATACCCGGCTAGTTTCCTTATGATTAATGTTGATATCTGCAAGTTGTTTTAAAACTATATGAACAAATTTCGCTTTATATACATTGTAGTTAAACTAGGTTGGCGACAGGCATGGACTTGTCAGTAAACTAACACTTTAAGTATACCATCGAATTTCGTACATCCATGCCTACGTTTCTTTTACATTTCTTATAAGTTCTAAGTTATTGCTACTTTTAATACAAATTGTTATATGTTAACAAAATCGTTAAAGTCACATAATGTCTATCCAATATAACTTTTAGCTACTCTTAGTTTACATAACAGGCATTTCATGAATAAAGACCCACATTAATAATCTTTGCCCTTTTCGGCCACGTGAGCATTGCGGTTCCGACCGGGTTCCGAGTAGCCGGCCGATTAGCGATAAACCTTGTCAAGGATTTAGAATTGAAACTCTGCACACCGATCCTCCGCTGTCTTTGGTTAGGTTTGGTGACCTCATGATACAGTGGCTCTCGGGTTCGAACCTCGCTAATATAAAAATTTTAATTATTTTTGTTCAGGTCGAAGCAGGAAAAATTTTAACTCCAAAAAAGATAAGAAAAACGAATAGCTGTCCTTTGAGGGTAGTGAGGGAGACCTGTCATGGGCATGAGTGTTGGTCAAAAAACTACCGCGTTGCAAAATGGGTTTGAATCTGCTCATTTTCGGTTAGTGTAAAAGGCGAAGAAAAGCAGAATGGGCAGAAAGCACAGCATGGGCAGAATGAGCAAATGAAGCAGAATGAACAGAAAAACAAAAAATGGGCGAATGAGCAGAAAGCAGATTGAGCAGAGAAGCAGAAGGACGGAATGGCCCAGAAAAGCTTGAATTGCCAGGCAGACGATAAGGCAGCATATGGGTATTGATCCGGGGGAGTAGGTTGGGGGTTGGGGTGTATATATATATATTATATTTGATGAGAGGGGTAGTCAATACGCTAAAACCCGCAATGTTCAACGCCCCGTTTTGACCAAAATAATCTTATATGTACCTAATTAGTTTACGCTTTGCGAAGCACTTGTTCACTTACAATTACATTTAACGATGTTATGTTCTTAAATGGTAATTTTTAGCGCATTTTGCGCACATGTACTAGCAATCAGTATACAAAATATACTGACATGGAGACTCTTGTTAAAACTATGAACCCGAGGTAACTGCAATAGTGCTATTTTCTGAGGGGCGACGCCCGAAGCAAAATAGCACTATTGCAGTCACCGAGGGACCAATTAGTGAACAGGAGGCTCGAATAAAGGCAGTAACATAGTTGTTTTATATCGTCATTCATATATTCAGTGGTCATTGATGGTTTAAACGATTTATAAAAACAAGATTGGTAAAATTGAGATTTAGCCTAGGCCTAGTCTAGGCCTAGCCCTGAGCCGGCCTACCAAAATGACCCATGCCGGCAGTAAATATTGCAGTGTTGTCGTCACGTCACCCTACTTACAGACTTAACCCCAATCAAACAGGACAGGCTGTCTTATCTGCTTTAGTGTTCACCAAATTTAATGTCATCTTGATCACTAACACTGGAATCTTGGATGATTGTAGCCGTACCATTCACGCATTTCGCGGTATCCATGTTGAAACAATGTGTTTTGCATGATCATGGCCTACACAGGGCTGACATTGTGCTAAAATTGGAAGCCGTAAATAGTCTTTTTTGGAAGCCGTAAAATAGAATTCTTTAGAAGCCGTAAATAGTTCTTTGAGAGCCCGTAAAATAGTCTTTTTCTGACAATGGTTGTTTATATTTGATCATGGTCCACTTTTAACCAACTCCAATGAAAAAAGAAATATATGAATGACGTATTAATCAACCCCTTATGTCATTAATAAATTTTCATGAATCCCATCCCCATGTTAAAAGGAATTTACGCCTCTGAAGGGCAGGGTCAGGTCACGTTTTACTTCACTGCATTGTAGTGCAATATTGTGCAATGCAGTCTACCCAAAATCGTTACTGTATTCACTCGCAGTGTGCAGCATGCAATGCAGTTACTGCAAAAAATTAAGTTAAATTGATTGACCTGCAGTGACAGGGTTGACCTGCAGTAGTAAATCGATTCGATTAGGGGCAGCGGAAGTGATGGAACATTGCAGTAAGGGTCCGTTCATGCTTCCACAGCAATGTAGTGCAGTGCGTGAATTGCCTGATATACTGCATGCAATGTAGTACTACAACAAAGTTTTAAATTCGTTCTAACTTGCATTGCAGTGAAGTATTGCGTCAAGTTGAAGCAGAAAGTGGTCGATATATAGACAATGCAGTTAGCCACTGCAATGCATTGCAGTGGCACTGCAACTGCATTGCAGTGGAAGTAGAACGGACCTAAATTACTGAAAGTAATGTAGCAATGAAGTGCAGTGGAAATATGAACGGACCATTAGGATAGGCAGAGGAGCACTAGCAGATATACGCGTTTCATTTAGATTGTTTCTTTCTTCCGCAATTTTTGTTTATATTTTTATTTGTTTTTTTATTGTTGTTGTGTATTTTTAATTTTTTACTTTTTCATTTTGGTTTTTTGGTTGGTGGTTTGTTTGTTTGTTTTTATTATGTTGTATTTTTAATATTCTTTACTTCATTATCGGTACTTTTTTTTTTGAAACATGTATGATGGCCAAGTAAGCCCTACCGCCTATCGTTTGTTTGAGGAATGTCTGAACTGTACCTAAATCTATAGAACGCGCAGGTTGCTATGGTTAAAGGGATGAAGGTATTTTCCGTTGCATGCATTTTCCTGTTGACGATCAGGGGTCCATATACAAGCTCAAAAATTAAAAAAACTGGCCAGCGATCTTGTGAACACAAAACCAAAGGGTTTACACCCCGCCATATTTTATTAGCTACCAGGTGTTTTCTTCATATTTTGCCATTTATGCCCATTCTGCTTTATTCCGATTATGCCATGTCCATCTGCTCTTTGGCATATTCCGTCCATTCTACTTTTTGGTCTTTTCGCCGATTCTGCAGCCCATTCTAATTTTCTGCGAGGTCTGCCCATTCGCTTTTCTATGCCTTTTACCACAAACCGTGATGCGAATCACCTCTCTGAGAAACCTTGACCTCGGGTAGGGACGAAACAGCGTCCACCAACCGATAGTTTTTTAAGTAATGATAATCAGCGAAAATAAGCGTGGTTGTGCCTATTCTAAAATAAATTACCGGGAAGCTGAAAGGAGAAATCAATGGATACATCACTTTAATGTTACCGTAACGAACGGACGGACGACGGAAAACACTAACAGAGTTTCAGGGCGATTTGTAGGAGCTTGCTTCGCAGCTCAAAAAGAGACGGCTCCAGTTTGCAGGTCACTGCGTGCATGGCGGACAACTGACCAAACCTATCTCTCACCTGTTTTCGGACAACACCTGGAGGAAAATTAGCCGTGGCAGCAGAAAACATAGTTATCCTGATGTCATGCTAAAGATATTGGATTGTATGCAAGTGAAATCCAGTAACTCATGAAGGATAAGGTAACCTGGTACAAATTTGTCTCAGATGGGCTTTTCGACGTCCGTCACGGGACGACAGAGGATGCTGATAGTCAGGATCGCACTTCTGGACTTGTACGTTGGTGTAATCAATTGTGTTACCAAAGTCACTGCATTTACAGGTGAGTTCTTGGCAAATGTGCTGCATTTTGATTGTTCTTGACATACACCAATCACAAAAAGTTTTCAGAAACATTTAATATGCTGTCTAGGTCGAAAACTATCCTCACGAAATTTCTGGAATACAACTTACAATTCCATCACAGCTGAATCTAGGCTTTATCCACCTACTCTTGATATGCCAGCAAATTTTCCTCCCTAATCAGAGCTCTAAAAGCGTGCAAACCTAGTAGACCTATATTTTTTCGCTTCGCCAACTGCTGCACACCTGCAAGGTAGTCAATTCGTTTTTCCTGTTCCCCAAGTGGATGAAGTGAAGCTCGCCTGGAGGATGTGGTTGAACACAAATCCAGGAGGGTAAATGAAGACATCCGTTGTTGGCGAATATACATCTATATTCCTGATATCTCCGTCCGGCTTGGAAGCAATCAAGTACATGGTACATTGGGATCAAGGGGTCTGCCTCCTCAAGTGAGTGCCACAAATATGGCGCCATACACACCTAGTTTGTTGGCATACGTTATGAGGATGCCAACTAAGCTCTTGATGCTATCTTCATCTTCATGGAGGAGTAGAGCTTTCTCAAGTAATCTGTCAGTTGAGACTTCGTTTCATTATGAGACAGCAGGGTTTTCAGTGCTACTAATTTGATATTTAGTCGGAAACTATGATGTCAAAACTTGACCGGCTCAATGCCAAGCAGACCTTTTGCCATGTGTATGAGCTTTAAGTGAGTTATCAATATGTAGCTGTCGAGTGTCACATCCTTCACCCATACCCAGATACAATTCTTACGGATGCTTCGAAAAAAGGTGCTGGACAATAAGAGCTTGTGTACCATGTGGACATTTATTGATAACTCGAAGGCATAATTCTCTTCTACCCTTCTCATCTGAACGATGTTTCGCGCCACTTCAGTGTTCACCTTCCGAACCCAACCCTGTACTACAAACTTGTTTAGCCCTCAATTAAAAAGGCGGCCCAACAGCTTTATCTGGACTGGCATGTCTGTGTTGGTATAGGTTGAATAGGTTGATGTGTGTGCGAGTCTGTTGGAGAATATAGTGGGTGGGTGTCTGCCATGCTCTATAAGGCAAAATGTATTTACTCCATCCGCTGATGTATCAGGCCGGTGTTAAGTCTACCTGAGGGTCACTTGGTGGTTCCCTGGTAGACTCATCAATGACATGGACAAAATTACTCTGGTAATTTGGGATTAGAAGAAGGGCCATCGGAGGAGAGAGTGACTTGCAGGCATAACAGGAAAAATGATAAGCTGTTCAAATTTTGTCACGAACAGATTGTATTGAATGGAAGATGCCTAAACATAGTCACACGAAATCACCAGATTTTAGAAGATTCCCAAGTTCTTGGTCAGTAGACTTAAATTCTTATTTGGGCAAGGACAAATGGTACAAGTGAGTATATGTGTAGAGAGTCAGGAGGTAGCAAAGTGTATTTGACTTCGCTCCCAAAGGGCACCGAGACCAAGCTCCCACTCTCACTGTCTACTTGCTGGAATCAAAGTAGACTCTCTACATGCTTCATATAACTCAGAAGTCTTGTGCCATCTGCGGAGGTTTTGACCAAGTGCAGCTCGGGTCTGGTCTCTGAAGATTTTCTTTACCTCTTCAAAGACAACCCAACATATCTTCTTGTCTCATATGAGGCCTATTGTGGAGTTAGTGACATTTCAGGATTATGGATATACAAAGTTTTCTAGCTACAAAGTTGCTTCAAAGAGGCGGTCATAGCAGACCATGATTTTGGTTACATGGGTACTACTTACACCACGTTTTAAAACATTTCCAGTTAAAAGATTTGATGGATTGTCGATGGTGATTGGTGAATAAAGGACCAGCTTCAGTGCTTATGGATTTAAGATACTTTGCGATAGCATGAACTGAAGCAAAAGAAGCATGGACCTCACCACTCATTCAAAGCCAGTTGGTATTTCCTTTGAAGATTGCAGTTTCATTGCTCTCTTGTGCAAGTCAAGATCAAGTGTTATGACAAGCTTTGTGATGGAGGACTACAACAAAAGTGGAGATCCCTTGAGCAAGGCAAAGCACTGTAGGCCTTTAGAGGGCAGTATAATCAGTTGGCTGGGCTCCTTAACAAAATCGGGTTTCACTGATTGGTCAGCTATGGTCATGATGATAGTCCAGAGAAAATTTAATCTGAACACTTTGGCTTGCAGTACGGGAAAAGTAGATCGAGGCTTTGCGGTGGGGCCTACTAGGAAAAAAGGTTTTTTCAGTACGCGGAAAGGTAGATCGAAAAGACCTTGTAGTTCTCCTATAAACTTTACCCAATCTCTGTGTCCCAATTGCTCCACCTTACACCTTTTCGTTGTATGTTATTTACTCATAAATTTAATTATTACGTCTGATCAAACCAAAATAAATAAAGTGGCTTAAAATTAAGTACTTACTTGGAAGATTCAAATCACATTTAAGCACTCTAATTGTAACAAACATTATCAGATTTAACTAAAATATGAAAACAGCCTCCATCCTAGAGCAGGGGGACCCATGCAGTTTAAGCAATGCCATATGTCTTTATTATCCCGCCGTAAATTTACCAAAGCGCCGCACAGGTAAAGTCGCACTGAGTCTGTAATGGCATCGTTAGCTTACTAGAATTATAAAAATCGACGGATAATAACGGATTATAAGATCAGTGCTCCCGTCTGGACTACTTGATAAATTTGAAATTGGCGGCCATTTTGAAAGTCTAAGATGGCGACTGATTCTAAACCAAATAGATAAAAATAAGGAAGAAATGCTTTTAATAGAATCCCCTGGTATCACAAACATGGGTATTGCCACCACTTTCCACTTTCTACGTAATCACCCAAGCCAAGATTATGGACAAATTGTACATCATGTAATTGAAAAAAGGCGACCATTTTGAAATTAAAGATGGCTGCCAACCCAAATATTGACAAGCAAGGCATGCTTTTTGATGTGTAGCTTTTTTTTCTTTGGTATCATAAACATGGGTATTTCCACCAATTTGTTTACTATTCTAAGTTGTCAACATACACATGTTGAAAATGGCAGGGCCATTGAAATTCAAGATGGCGGCCACCAAAACCAGATCACTTACAAGTAAGATAATGCCTTTTCAATGGCATCCCTGGTCATCTACCCCCCCCAAACAATGGGCCTTGCCACCATTTTACCCCTCTACGTGCTCATAGCCCGAAGGATATAGGACAAAATATATTGACAAGGTGGCGGGCCATTGGAATTGAACTGGTGATGGAAGCGTGGTTGAAAAAAATGGCACCTAATTTTTTTGAAATCAGCACCCCCAAAATTTGACAAAGTTAGGCCAATTTAAAATTAAAAAAAAAATAAATTTTGGCACCAAAATCCCACGGGATCTAAATAGCTGGAACAGCTCAAACTTATCTAATACATAGCCAGAAAAATATTTCTGTCACAGGGGTTTGCTAATTTTATTTTTAAAATCACACGCCCGTGGTGCCGAAGGGGGGTTCCTAGGGACCCAACTATATCTCATTAACTGGCGAGAAATTTTAGTAAATTTTTTAATTGAAAGAAGCGCAATGATAAGTTGCACAATTACACAAAAATTAGAGTTCGAAATATTTTTCACGAGTTAGAAATCGCCGAAAACAATATTGGTACTATGACCCCCTCCCCCGCTTGGCAACTTAAGTGTTAATTAAGATTTAGAGATAATGTTGATTTTGGGAAACCGGTACTCTCTTGACGACGAATTGAAACCCAAGGCGATACCATTATTTTAGTGGAATAACTATGCCGGAGGCCGTTTCTTCCACGCAAAGACTGGTGTCGCCGGTTCCTCGTCGTAAGCAGAGTACCGTGTGAAAGCATCTATAGTCCGGGGGGCTCATAGTCCGGGGCTCCATAGACGATAACGGAATAAAGCGTGAAACTAATGTTGCGTAAAGAGTCAGCTGAATCGATTGCCCTTATTGTTCACCATTGTTCCCGGCCTACGAGTACGGCCGGACACTGGTTACTCTACAACCCGTTCCCCAAATCATACCTTTATTCTCATTCTTAATAGCTTTATCATTTAAGATCATCTTTAACAACCCAATTTCGCGATGCTTTACGGCTTTAAAATAACAGAAAGACTGCCATCCACACCCAGTGAAAACAATCGAACACCCGCTGAACGCAACGATCATACGCAATGATCATACGCAATGAGATGCAACGTAGGCAAGCGCGTGCGAAAGTAGCAAATCGCGGTATGACGCTAGCGCTTCAACCTAAAAATAACTTCCAATAATACGTGGCAGCGCGTACGACCTGGGTTCAATTAAACGAATTGAACCCGCGGCATCACCAATGAAATTGCTTATCATTTCACAGCTTTTAGAATTATAGTTCTGAAGCTCTTAGTACTTGGTTTTATTGTATCTATATCTTCCTGTATATTTTATATATGTATTTTAAAATTATTTAGTATGTATATAATATGAGATTCTGTCTGTACTTTTAGAAAGAGTGGCCCTTATGGAAAGCATTGCTGGATCACTGATTGAGGTTACCTCCATAAAGAGTTTTAATAATAAATAAATAATAATCTTCTTCTTCTTCAATCAAACCACCCAAGGTTGTAAGGGCTAGCTCGGAAAACTACAAAGGCCCCTAAGCCCCCACTTATCACAATGATAGCCCCATTGCCCCTCAAGTGCTTTTGGGCAACCTCGACCCAGAGGTCAAAGGTCACGAGCACATACGCCAATATGTGAAAACCTATTATGGCATATAGCTCCGTAACACCATTGTGCTAAAGCCCCAACTTGGCACAACGAGAGCCCCTGAACGGCCTCTATGCCTATGATCAATCTCGAACCCAGAGGTCAAAGGTCACGGGCTACATAGCCAATACGTGAATCAT
>JAMKCH010016483.1:0-67765 GCA_023653785.1 Ophioderma brevispina
TAATGGCCGCAGTATTTATCATGCACCTACTTGTACTTGTTATTTATCTCCTGCAATTCTGTTTCTTCGATGAAAATAAATATTAAGTCTGTATTTTGGCGATATTCTTGTCGGGATTCGTGCTACACGATTTGATTTATGTAATGTCGTCATACTAGAAATGAGTATGATTCGTAAATGTGAAATGCAAAAGATTGATAATGACTCGTCTGACATGCCCGAAATTTCAGAATGACTCCGTTGTACTAGTTCTGACCTAAAAACATTACAAAATTCCCTTTTACTTCCCTGTTGCACGATTAAAACATCTTTTTTTATTGGGTGCCTCCATATCTGCAATGCAACGATGATACTCCTTCAAGTACAGCTGTTCATGTGTTATCGCTGGGTTCTGCGTACATTGTCACTGTCCTTGGGTAGATACGCAGTGTCACAGCAACCTTAAAGTGTCATAGCAACTCTGTTACACTTTTGTCAAAAGAAATCCACTTCGTTGCATACCCATCAGTATTTAGGAGTTAATGAGATCGCTAAAGCTAATCACTTATGCAAAAGTCAACAATACGTCAGCGAAAGTGAATATGAATATTTATTACCTGTTCGTGAAACGTCATCAAAATGATGCCTGAAGTCGCGATCGAATATATGAATATTGATGAGGAGTGATGACATCATAGCTCAACTTCCAGGTTTGAAGAACAGTGTTGAAAAACGTTTGTAAAACACCGTTGAATTATTATATAACACATTAAATAACATTATTTATGTTCATAACTAACACCATACAATTATTATATATTCTATGAGGTACTAATAATGCATTTTCGTTTTTAAAAAGTGTGAAGACAATACAAACTGGCCTTGTGCTCATGGTTTATCCATGGGGTCTTTTAGTACTTTCTCTATCTTATCCCACTTCTGTTGCGAGGAGCAGCCAGTTGTTTCGGTGAAGTACTTTTCTTGGAATTTTAAGATTCTTTAAAACCAACTTCATCTGCTTTTGATCTGATGTAAACTTTCCTCTTGGGTCTTTTCTTCCTCTTAATTGCCAGGTTTAAATCAGCTATTACTGTATCATGGTCGCTTAAGCCATCCTGAACTGTAATTTGTTTGAAAACCTCAGAGTTGTTGGTTAAGATCAGGTTTAGGTACTATTATTCGATGAGCTTTTCTGCTGTTTTCTTACAAGCTTGATGATTTGGTATTACTGAGGAGCTTTCCCAATTGAGTTGGTTGGTTCAGATCTCAGCTACAATGATTTCACAATGTGTATTTACTGTCGAATTTCTTCAAGCTGTTTTTCTGGAGTGCACAAACAGTTTTCTATGTCTTATGGTTTGTGTTTATAACTGTTTCCGATTATAAGTGCTGCCGACCTTTGAGTTCAATCTTATTCCAGATGATTTCCCTTTCAGCCTTTATGGTTTCTTCTGTGCAAATCAAATCGTCTTTAACAGTCTTTAACTCATCCATGGTGATCTTTATCTCTATCTTTGCGAAAGATGTTGTAGCCAGTTGGAAATATCTCAGAATTTGATATATTTGGATAGAGCCAAGTTTCAGTCCCTTGAACAATGTCAGGTTGGTGTTCACTGATAAGGGCTTCAATTACGGCAAGTTTGTTCTTGATACTTTGGAAGTTTATTACCAGTATCTTGAGAAATGTCCTTTTATTGGCTTTGATTTCCCTCTGTATTTTGGTTCCTTTGGGTTTTTGTTAGGTGGGATGTCTTGAGAGTTCCCTTTACTTGTACACCCTGGGCAAATCCAGTCAAAAGATTGGTCAATACTACAAAAAGTAGAGTACGTTTCCTGACTCATATTACCACAGGATATGTGAAACCAACTCTCACAGTCATCGCACTGAATTCCTTGGTCGTCATTTCTTATGAGATGCTTACAGTTTCCACATGGTGCTGCACATGAGGAGCAATACCAGTCATGGTCGAATTGATAAAACTGATAGCGTTTGTTGTCAGAGAGCCCAACACATTTCAAGTGTGCAGATATACCACAGTCAACACACTGGAGCAACTTCCCACGGGAGTTTACTGACATACCTCACATGACCGCTGCGTTACCGGTTGTGGTCCTGGGTTCATGTTAACATTACCCGATATCACAATTAAGATAATCATACCAATATCATGGTTCGGCATTGGGTTTATTTTCCTTGTTTTTATTGATATATGAGACAATTTGAAAGAGTTGACGTAGATTGCACTATCACAAGGAACAAATATTGCACAAATCTGATTACTTAGGCTATAATAATAAGAAATTTTGACTTCCCTTAATGCTGCCGTCGGTCGATTGCTTGGTCGATCCAATTTTCTGCTTCTGTTTCTGTAAGATCCTCTATCCAGGATGGCCGTTGTATTCCCAGTTGATTTTTAAAAACATCAAACATCAAAAAAATAACTAATGTTCCTCACAATACACAAAAATCCAAACGATATAATAAAAACACATCAATGGTTTAAAATCTCAAGTATGTCGTCTTCTTCCGTAGTTTCCAAATCCAAGATGGCCGTCGTTTTTTCCGCGGTCGCCGATCAGTTTAAAAACAACTAACATCAAAATGTGAAATCTTTTCACAAATGCACCAATCCACACAGTACAACAAAATCACATCGATGGTTTGAAGCAATAAGACGTTCAGAAATCCTCGCTATGTTGCAGGTTGCGCTCGATGAATTCCAAATGTTTTCCTTGTTGATGTAGCTTCAAGTCTGTAGAATTCGGCTCCAAGCCTGGTGGCCTCTCAGTACGTCGTTCGTCGATGTCCCAAAACACATTAAAATCACAAAGTTCAAACAAATAAGTCACTCCAAAACACTCAGAATGGTTGATTAAAACGTTAAAAGAGCGGATGGCTTCAGATCACATCAAAAAGTCACAAAATAAGATGAAAAATCTCAGTTAAAATACGGAGCTCAAAATTATACGTCATGCACGCGCAAGCGCTTCCATGGCGCTGTTCCCGGGCCTATTCAAATTGGAAGGTGTTTTAGGCAGACGTTGAGAATTTATTATCGAGAGATCTCCGATAATAATTATTCTAATTACAAAATTCCTCGTTTGTTAAAACACATAGAAGTTTCGAGCTTAACCACTTCACAGGAATACTTTACTAGCCAGTTACCAAGTCAACTATGGAAAAGCTCAACAATCTTAAAAAAATGTAGGGCTTCTTAACAAAATGTTGCTATTATTCATTGCGGTTAATAGAGCTTTATCCTTCTATCCTACCTCGATGGCCCCCAGTTGTACTCAATGAGTGCCTTTGGCTCATAAAATCCAAGATTCCTTAATATGCATACCGCTGTGGTGTGTTCTACCTGCGATTTTGACCTGCTACCCCTTCATGACCCAAAAACTATGTATGCAGGCCCCCATACACAACACTATTGATTGGCCCTTTTAAAAGGTTGACCGTCACAGTTTGTTAAAAGTATTACAAAATATAAAATCCCGATTGTGCTTATTTTGTGCTTTGGTGATTAAAAATGTGATATGACTTGTGCATTTTCAAACAAATTCACCGAAATGTATTCCCCAGTGAGCTAGGTCCCTCTATCTCTTCCTAATGAAATGTTTATGAGTATTAATGTAATTTAGCTTAAAGAGATAAGATGACATTCCACAAAAATATTGCCCTCCATTTTTTAAAAACATTTTACCAATACATAAAATCAAACATGGAAGGGAATAAGGCGCCGTAAAAGCCATCTTCATGTAATAATAATATGCTTTTGTATTTTCTGCATGCATGACAGATATCCGCAGCATGCTTGTTTATGGGGGCCGCCCGATCAGGGGACAGCAGGCAAGTTTCAAAAACTTATCTTTTTTGTTTTCTTTTATTTTTGTTTCAATAAACCTACGAAATGTATTCGGTTGGTATCTACAACAAAAGTGCAAATTTATACAAATGTGTATCCTCAAAAAATGTCCCTCGGGTCCCTTTCAATGAAGAAGACCGTCTGTGATTAAGTCGAAATGTATGTCACAAATAGAACCATGAAAATGTTTATGATGTGTTCGAGTATGAAACCTTATTCGCATGTTTTAATGTTATTTTGACATCATTTGACCTTTTTTTTGTTTTTTTTTATGAACTCTAGGTGCAGTGCACTGACCTGTGCAGGTGGTCCATATCCAATTGTTTTCCAAATTTAATTCTAACCTCTCTGCCAAATTTGATGCTTTTTAACAAAATGCAGAATTTTGACTATTATCTGCATACCTAACATTACAAAGCTGTGGTAAATATGACCAACTTTGGGACAAATTGAGAAAACGGGCAACTTCGGGCACTGTCAAGTTTTTTGGACTGAAATACTCTGAATTTCGGCTGTAATCGACTCAATCTCTTTGTTTTCGTCTCCACATGTAAACAAACCACTGCGCATCGGGGATATACCTTTCTGCGCACAGGTCATATCTTGTTCAACTGAGCGTGCCCGCTTCTGTCGGCGATGATCCTGGAACATGAAAGAGACTCCCTGCCGAGAAGTGGCCTTTGTTGGTCTATGCTTTCGGCGTTGCGTAATGCAATTAGGGAAGAGCTTTCTCCTTCTCTCCTACCTCCATGGTCTGTTGATACTACAGTAAGGTAAATAACATAAAGAGTTAATTACTTGACCCACCCAATAGACCAGTTAACATACTACGTCACTTCTTTTGTTGCCTGCGAATCCATTCCTGCGAATCGTTATGGCCCATAGTATTAAAACTCTAACAGATACAATTGTCCAGTGTGTAACAGTCAGGCCGACTTATTTCAAGATACCAGGCCCTAACATGTTTACAAACATTGCTGTTAACTGGTCTATAAACTTAATCCGCCAAATGGCCCAACCAGTTAACCATTTAGCCCACTCGTATATATTATCTGGTCCAGCATATTCGAACAAAATTGCAGTGTGTCAATTTGTAGCTAGGTTTTAGGTTCATGGATGAATAATTTGAAATGTGCAAAACAGACAAAGATACAGCACTATTTTCTTTAATAAAAATAAAATGAAATGTGTTACATTATCTGTGTAAACCAAGATTAGATATACACTTCAGACACAAAATATGAACCTAGAGCACAAATTATTTTCAATGTATAATAAAATAACATTTGATTGCTTTTGATGGATCAGAAATGATGCTTCAAGAAATTGGAATGTCCAAATATAATTACAGCAACACAGCAAAGGTATATTCCTTAAAAATACACATCTCACTTTGTCTAGAAGCGACAATTCCTTAGAGCAATCCCGAAGATAATGTTGTGTCTTGCATTGCAAGTCGACACTAAGACTTCCTTTCACTAGGTAATCATATATTGGTTTGTTGATTATATCGTCGGGTGTATTACATAGTGACGGATGTAGAATTTGTATCATTTTTACGAAATTAAGGGAAATGATACTAAATACCAAAATCTTCAAACATGCTAAGTGCCAATCCTTGCAAGTACTTCATTAATTAATAATCTTAATTAAAAATTTGCAATTTTGACGTATGTTACATAACAGAGATTTGGGTGTATTACATAGTGACTGATGTTGAACCCTCTGTCAAAGAAGTGTATATATTGATTTCCCACCAGGGCTTTTTAAATATTTTTTTGTAAATATTCTCATCTTAAATGGGTAACTGACACAAGCAAAATATGTAATTAATTTATAAATATCGATATTAGTAGGAATTTATATTATATTTACAGTTCACAATTCCAGTGTCTCGCATCTCTGTTAATAAAGCTGGACTTTGCACTAAATAATGAGAAATTTTGAAATATCAGTCCTTGTGTTTTTGAATATGACACAATTTGAGTTAAAATTGATCATTTTCATAAAAAGAATAGCAAGTCTGTATTAAATTTTTAGATGCTAATAACATTGGAGTCTTCTCCACTCCCATTTATACGGGGGGAGGGGGTGGTTCAAGTGGAACGCCCTCTGAAAAGTACTTTGCCGTTGGAATTATTGACCAAATCTATGGTCATTGATGGAGTACATCGACATAACAAGAAAAAATGAAAATCGGTTGTACCGATTCAAAACGGCGGTTTAAAAACTAGTTTTCATGATGCGTACCAAAGGGGCAAAATACGTTTTGAATAGAGACACCATAATGGTTATTTAGGCTAATTAGCACAAATACCGGCATGGCAATTACATAATATTTTGGGCAAAAACCATTAGCATTAAAATATGGCGCTCGAAAAACGAAATCCTGGGTCAATATGGACCACAAAATTTAAGCTCTTTGAACCAACGAAACCAACTAGTAAGCACATGCAGACATAGTTTCTATTGAGTAACTCATATTAATGCCCAAGGTTTTTTTTTATCCACACAGCCCTGCACGCCTTGCACAACTTCTTTGTAGATCTCTTTCTGTGAACTAGACCTGCCCTGCTTGTTTTGCGTAGTGTATGGCACACTCACTACATACAGTTATTACTTAATGTGTTTTTTGAGATCTGTTTTTCCAAGATGTGCACTATATTATTTGATAGTCTATACGGTTTCCAGCTGAGCGTGCTCTATTTTTATGTTTTTACTTTTTATGAAATCCTTTGAGAAGGTTTATCTGAAAAACAGAGGACAATGAAAAAAATCAAGCATTATAATTGTGCGATGGATGAATTATTTCGAATCATTCGATTGTTTGAAGTTATCCCATTCTGTGAATAAGTGGCACAATTGGTATGTCACTCTCTCTTTAAATTTAGACACATCTCTAGATTGCAACAACAAAATCCGGATGCTGCAAACGGTTGAACGCCAATACTTAATTTAAATGTAAATGTCACGTCACTATTTTAGTGTTTTTCGCCTCCTACTAGGGTGCTTTGCTTTGCACCATTTGTGTTGACAACCCGTCAGTGGCGGCGCCAGACCTCTTTTTCTGGGGGGGGGGGGGCAAACGGGGGGCAAGTGAAATTCTGGGGGGGGGGGCAAAGTGAAATTCTGGGGGGGGGGGCAAAAGTATTATCCAAACTTTGGAGATTTTTAACCAATTTTGGCCCAAAATCGCTTGATTTTCCCAAAAATTTGTGATTTTTTTTCCCCAAATCGCTGAATTTTGGCCAGGGGCAAACTAGGGGGGGGGCTCCGCCACTGCACCCTGTACATTTTTTAATAGGAATTCCTAAACACGATGGATTGATTACGCAATTGCATTGGTTCATAGCAGTGTGATATGACAGCCGCGTACGCCGTTGACGCGATGCGCATACGCACTGATCGGGTCAATCGGGTCACGCTGGCTGTTTTACCATCATCATGTCATCAACAGAGATATGAAAATTACATTCACAATAGATGAATAAAAAAACATACTTCGATCAAAAGTGTTTAAATTAGTTCTCATTGCTATAAGGTAGCACAAAAGTGAATTGAACTTAGTTTTCATTGAAATGACCATGATTCGATCGCAAAAAGCCTCGTCCTCAGACTCCATGATTTTACAGCAAGTGGTCAACAATTTGACGTCTGAATAACGCTTTTTTTCTCATTTACCCTGTGAAATCTTAGATGTTTGGTTTTGATTTTATGAGCAACAATGTGACAAACATTTTAACACAGTACTTTGGGGGATAACAAATCAAAGTTATCCTTTCTGGCGTTTGTTCGTCTTTCTTTTCGAATTAGTGAAGAAAATGCGGCCAACGTTAATTGAACACACATACACACAGACACACACAAACACACACAAAAAACACACTATACAAGCTCAAGATCTTATTTATTTGTGATCAAGGATATGTATTTTGTGCTTACGTTATAAAATAACTCAATCTGCATCGGGCGGTCATAACGCCTGATTTTTTTTCAACTGCGTGACAATCTAACAACGACCCTGCACTCTAGGATAAAAAGGAATTACCGGGCCCATTGTTGAATATCTTAACTCCATGGTTCGCTGAAGTCTATGTGTACCCGTGTAGTCACTGATATCGGGGAAAGAAATTTCGGTGACATTTTATTCATTTTCAAGAAATGTATCAGTTTTGTATGGTGGGGCAAGACGGTTAAATGATTTTAATAATGTATCAGAAATATTGAGGTTCGTTTGTTACAAAAATGGCTTAGGTAGACGAGGGTTAAATAATGTATCAGAAAGACTGAGGTTCATTGTAAAAGTAAACGATATTTTATATTATGCCTATAATAAGCACCTAAACTTTATCTTTTGCTGTTAAAAAAAACCCCTCGGCAGTGACTGGTAAATGAAATGCAGAAATCGAACGCAATTCTTATAAATTACGGTATTATTTTAGGAGCTTATGGATAACATTGTTTTTCAAGTGGCTATTTTTATTCCGTAAACTATATTATACATAGTGTCCCAAAATAATGCAATTCTTGCAGTTGGTGCTATACTGAGAATTATTTAAATTTTATAACATATTCTTAATTGCAATATATTTTCGTATATCCTGTCCGATTTTCGTATGATACGGTTCACTGGTTTTGAAAACCAGTATTATGCAACCCTACCTCAAATTACCCCATTCCAAGTTTGCCCAAGATCGTTGAATCAGGTTCACCTTGAATTTAATGTGCTTCAACTACAAAAGTATCCTGGTATACTTATCCTTTCTGTTGTTTTTTAAAATAAATTACTAAAATATTTGTCGGTGTTGTTTTATCGGTGTCTTTTATCGTCTGTCACTCATATTTAGAATAGCAACCTAGCAACTTGGCCAAACTTAACTGTTTTATCTCTGGTGTGTCTGGCAAATCCGTGTGAATATTGTAATTTGCACTCGAGGGATTATATCAATGAATAGAAATAGTATTAATGGATGCTGATGACTTCCTAGTTCTGTGTGGGCCATTATGATTGAAAATAACAACAAACAACAAGGTAACCAACAAACAACAACCAGTAACCACTGAAAATCAAATTTGATTTACTTCAAATGATATGCATGACAATGTTATTGTGAACCCAGAGGACATTCATTTCCCTTATTAGTCAAAGATAGGTGGTCTTAAAATATTTAACACTAAGTTGCCAAGGTAATATACTAAGTTAATTAAACCAAAATAAAGAGGTAAATATAAAGAAAGAGACTGGAGAAGAAAAAATATAACAAGCATCTACGTACTAAAGCACGATTTGTGTATTAATCAGTCAATCTTGGAACGGCTTCAATTGCGGTTCACTTAGCTAATCGCCTTTGTTCTTAAAGGTGCAACGAGAGATTTAACATATCAGGTGTCCCTGAAAAAATTGAAGGTACTGATTTTTTCCCTGATGTAAAGCTTTCCATCAAAAATATCCCCATCTGAAAGGATTTAGCTGAGAAATGTTGCTTTGGTTCAAAAATTGTGAAATTTCTAATCTCGTATAGGAGCAACTACGAAATCCAGCCAAAGTTTTATATTGAAATACAAGCAAATCAAAATCACAATTTTTTTCTCTTTTAAGACATTGCTGTAGCCAAATACAAGGTACGAAATCTTTTGAGTGCATAATCTATATGAAATTACTATTATGACACAATATTTTGGTGCCTCAAAATCTCTCGTTGCACTTTTAAAAATTAATGAAGCAAATCAGATGAAATTTGAACAGCTTGTGGAGAAACTCTTAGGCTTTATGAATATAATGCAAAATTACAAAATTTGTGAATTAATTTTGAAATTATAGCACCAACTTAGAGGACTGCATTTATATTGGGACACGCTGTATATATAAAACTTCAAAATAAAACATACTTTGTCAGTGAAGCAAATGCCACTAAAATTGCCGAAATTCAAATGACAGTCTTAGTTATAGTGCATGATTTACATATTTAAACAGAGTGTTCCTAGACTTTAAACACTGTTTGCTCAAAATTGCTATTTCAGCCTACCCTGTACCACATCGCAAAAACGGAAGCATGTATGAAGCTTAGCTTCAATTTGACATTAGAAATACCCCTATACATAAATTTAGGGATAGCATAGCACTTTTTAAAATTTGTTTAATTATATGGAAAATTATAAATTTCTTTACATTTGAGGTGGTTGTGGGTGGGGGAAAATACTACAAATGGGACACAAATGTGAAAAAAGCTGTTGTCCCATCATGTGTTTAGACGTATTTCTGGTAAACAAAAAGTATCGAAATAAGTTTGCCTGGCAGCAGAAGTACGCTGGGATAAAAACACTAAAAAAATTCAAGATGGTCGCTAAGTACAATTAAACGACGATTTTCTTTTGAAGAAACCTTTATAATGGATTTTACCAAATTAATTTCTGTGTTAGAAACTATGTTCAATCAGAGTTCAAAACAAAAGTAATTTTGAAATCGATCAAGATTCAAATGCTACATGATATGTGAAGGTATCCATTTCAGCATCGAACGAATTGTTCACCGAAGTGCACTCGAGTCATTACTATGCAGCGTGAGGGCGTTAAAATAGATTAACACGTTGCTTTCTTTGACACGGCATTGAAATTCTAAGCGGGACATGTGTTGAATGATAATGTAGATTACTTAAATCATCGAGATATTACACTATCACCATTGATCTGTTTTAGATTCCCTCAAGAGTGATTAATCCAGATAGGTCTTTCTTCCGTGAAAGAAATGTCAAGGGCTAACCACTTGAGAATAAAGGAGCTAATGATATTCAATAATCCGCCCGGAAGATACCTCGTATTCTTTTATATCTGGTCCATCTGCTTCATCTGGGCCATGATACCTTTGCGATTTAAAGTGCTACAGAACTGGGGATTACTTTCTTCCTTCACTAAAATTTAAAAACATTATATTAACCATGAAAAGGCTTATCTCCATATGAAAAGAGCGCTCATTATTTAGAAAAAAATAATAAAATGTCAACTCAATTTATTTCCAGAATGTCAGTGACCAATGTGTACGCGTAAACCCAAGCGAAAACAATAGAGCTAATGATATTCAACAATCAACTGTTATGATGTCTCGTGGACGTCAAAGGTCAAAAATACCCTTTATACACAAACAAAATGAGCCTTGTGCACAAGTGATCTGCATTTTATATAATAACACTGTTTTAATGATTTTAATCAGATTGGTTCAAGAATTTGAAATGTCCAAAGCACAATAACGATGTTACAAATTTAATGTCTTACATAAGAGTCCATTCAGATGTGGCAACTTATGTTCACAATTAAAAGCAGCGTTGCAGTTCAACGATGATATGTCCTCACAGTGAAGATTTCAAAATGACAGTATGCAAAATATAGATCCACGGTTAATATTCCATGGGAATCTTCTCAGTCCTGAAGATAACTTTTGTCCAGCAGTTCAAGATGACAAGGTTCAATAGTTCCTCGCTAACACTAATATTCCACAGTATATCAGTCCAAGATATAATCGCCACGATTTCTATCGGTCCACAATTTGGAATCCTATTTTGATTTCCAGCACTTTTGGCTTCAAAGACGACAGTAGAATAATTAAAGCTTTTTCTTCACGTGATACCTAAAACATAAATCATGGCACTATGTACTGTACAGGTCTGCCATTTATTGCAGATCAAAACTAGCTATAACTTCTAGCTACTTGATACTGGCTGGCTATGAGTCTCTCCAGTGAGCAGTATTTAACATCTCACAACTAGATTCCTCTATCTCTAATAATAATCAATACAGCATCATCATGCATAAACATAATCTTGTACCGGCCAATTAGATTTCACATAAATTACATCATCTGCATTGCAACGTCTTACACAAATGACATCATTGGAAAATACCTATTTTTGCAATCTGTTTTGATCTCAAAGCATAAACAAGTGGACTCATTTTCTAAATTTACCATTCCGGGGAATCCCGCTCATCTCTTGCACAATCTCTACCTTGATGTAAATAACAGGTGCATGATCATTTTTCACAAACAACACTAGGGGAATTCCACTTTTTTCTTTTTCATAGTACTTTTCCCGTGATAAATCTTTTCTCAAGTAAAATTAATATTTTTAATCACAAAATGGAGGCTAATATAACACTACCTAAAAGCACTTCAGATTTTTTTTTTCACCAGGGTATGCGCAGGTCCATTGTTACTGCCCACACAGATTTCAGGTTTTATCACCTCCCCGTATTGACTTCTAGTATAGATAAAGGGCAACGTACCTCACCTCGCTCATGTTTTTTTTAAAAATGTAGGTCGCTGAATACCATTGCCTTTCTTACAACAAACAAGGTAAATTGAATAGAAATAGGGTTTTAACGATAATAACTTGCGGATTTAGGTTATGCACAATTAGTTCAGCACTTGCCAAGGGCTTTTCTTTCATGAATTTTGTCCCTTTACATTTTCTTTACGAAAAAATATTAATCAAAGGGTCAAAGTTAATTGAACACACAGTAGAATCTCAAGATTTCTTTTATTGTAAGCGAGTAAAACCCATGCCAATGCGGCAATGTCATAACATTCGAAATATGTTCAACTGCCTGCATAATAACAATGGACCAGATGTAAAAGAATGCGAAGTGTGTTCCGGACAGATTATTGAATATCATTAGCTCCATTGTTCGTTTGAGCATGTTGCGATTATGTATATCTATTGGTCACTGATCTTTTAGAAATAAATTGAGTTGACAATGTGGTATCCCCACTTTTCCCCGTTTAAAATAATATTGTTTTAATTTAAGTGAAGGAAATAAGTTATCTTCAGGTCTGTAGTACGAATATCTAATTTTAAAGCCCAACATTGTTATGTATCATGTACCATAGCCTAAATAGAGAGGCGGATATATAATGATATTACGCTTAAAGGGACATTGAGAGATTTCGTGGCAGGGGTGCCCTCGAATTGTTACAAAGCCATATTTTTTGCATGTGTGTATGAAAAGTAGGGATATAAGATTATATCCGGACAAAAAAGTAAAAGAATTTTCATCATATGTTTATTCTGTGGTGCTCTGTAGAATTAGGGACAACACGGAAACAGATAATAGGATCACCACTGGATCTTGAAGCTTTGAAGGTGCTTGTTCCGATTTATGTCTTTTTGTTCTCTACTTGATATGAGAGCCTGCAATTGCACCATACGCCCCATCAATACAGTGGGAAACAACCTTGCAGTTGCCGTTCGGATGGTAGGGGCAATTAATGCATATTGCAAAGGGGGCCCCCTATTCAATACTTGCTAATATTGATAGGGTACCATTTAAAACGGAGGTTTGGTTATATCATGGGAATGAAAATGGATTTGGGTCTCAACTTGTAGCACGACAATGAGACAAATACGGCCTTCATCTGATATCAAAATGAAAAAAGAACTCCGGGTAAATCAAGGATGTCCCCAAAGACGATCGGACCAGCGCACCTTTAAACGTATTGAACTCTGGCCATGTGTTACAGTTGGTGATCTGAGATTTTCATCTTTGGATACATCTTGCTTTGCGTGCTCGTGCAGAACATCTCGATTACATGAGCAGTGACAGTTTACGATTACTCCAAAAAATCAGGAAATGTCAATACTCGACGCCGCTTCAGTTTTCATCTCTTCCCTGTTGAAAACGGGGGGTAGAGCTCTGGTAATTATTCTCCCTTGTGTAATATCTGTGGAATAGGTTATAAGGATGTGGATTAAGAGGAGATGTATATATAATGATATGGATCATATTGCGTAAAAAACATTAGCTACCGTGCTAATACGCACCTTAGGTGTGTATATGCATGGTGTACATTATACAGGTATTACAGGTAGGTCGTTGTTCAACATAGCTACCAGGCTAACCTTTCGTACTATTGTTTACCATTTACTACACGAAATTTATGCCACATGGCAAGGTCATAAGACAATAACAAAAGAAGCAATAAAATTGGAATCCCACAAAGAATCCTAAAAATTATGGGCAAAACATTTTTTTTTCAAATTCTTGGAAAACGGTTGAAAACAAATTAACAGGGCCCACAAAATTATGTTGAATAAACAAAGTTTCTAATATGTGTTCTAAAAGGTCTACTCTACGTATATTGAACACAAATGATATAAATTTTTAAATTTTATATTTGGTAAGTGGCATTGTCTGTCATACATTATATGAAGAGTTAATTTGCAAAAGACGCTAACTCTAATAGCTGCCCTGCTTTAGAAATCATTTCAGAAATTACTACGTAGTGTCAATTATATAACGATACTAAATCACTTGTAATAGTATTGGCAATGATGGGCTACTTTTGATAATAGTAACGTGCTTAGCCCCGTGCCAAATATATATATTAATAGATAATAGCACGCGGTATATAATTCACATTAATAATATCATCATTAATGCTCACCATCTGGAATGAATTACTTTTCTGCGTATGTACTGTCGATACACAAAGTAATTTTAAAAACTCGATGAACCAACTGTTCTACAAAATTAAAAAAAAAAACTGTAATACTGAATTAAAAAAATGGTTGATTTCAAACAAACTGAAATGCATAATTAAAATCAAACTCTTCACATAAACTCTCGTTGTCTGAAACCAATCCCTTCAACTGGAAGTATTGGTAACTCATCCATTGTACCTGTGACTGATGCTCGTAATCTTGGAATAAACAATCTAATTGACAATAAGTTACAACTGAATATTTTTTTTTTTTTTTTTTTTTTTTTTTTTTTTTTTTTTTTTTTTTTTTTTTTTTTTGTTTTTTTTGTCATATCCACAGAATCATGTGCCATGTGCTACTCGAGCCATATGGAAAAACCAGAAATTTGAAACGTTCTGTTCAAGATCTTAATCACATCTTGATAGTCTGATAGTTGAAAGGTTAGGTTTTTTTGTTGCATCCCGGGACCGTAAAAATGATGTCTAAGTCTGCGCAGGGACCATTACGTTTAGAAATTTTGTCGATATGTTCATTGCAAGTCAAGGTGAGTCTCAAATACTTAAAACTTAAACTTATCCACATTATCAAATTACGATTATTTATATACACATTCAGATCAGTATCCCTACGAGCCATTTTTTTACTATTGCAAAAAAGCATACTCTTCGCCTTTTTAACATTAAGCGTGAGGAAGGAATTTATGGTTCACCATTTTACATGGTGAACATCACACTTGGGAGTGGATAGGATGATACAAATTCCGTAGTCTTGACTGTTTGTTGTGAGATGAGACGTAAAACACAACTGGTAACAAAGTTAGTTTAGTCTTAGTTGCCCACATACAAGCTAGTTTGTCGCAACTTGCGAGAAATAATACACTTATGCCATATTGGACCCAAAAAAAACTCAAAATAAGTTCTAAATATTTCATTATTTCCAGTACGAAATGTTTGTGTGTAACAGATTTTCTGCTAAAAATGACACCAACTATAGCTGCCAATACATTCCTTTAAATCTGCCAAACACGTCTGTATGAGTCATGATGCTTAGCACAACAAAACAGTAGGTGTGAAAGCATGACCGTGTCATCAGTTCTATGACGCCATTGGGATTTCCTAAAAATACAAGTAATTGACCTTGTAATATTGTTGCTTTTGACAATGCATTCACAAAGTTGAGAGACAGCCCGCGGTCATTTTGTCATAACAACATGTCATTTCTAAGAGGGAGAGCCCCTTGAGTTATCTTAATGCTGTGAGAGGTTATCGGTTTAACTCCCAGGTACATTACAGACTGTCCCAATAAAAACTATACATCAAAACTAAAATATAAAAAATAAAACTGTGCATTTTGCCAGATATTTGACTGTATTTGTTAGGCAAAGATTCTAAGCTAAACCTCGCTTTATTCATCCAATTTGATGGACCCTAGGCGGAGATATTGTCAGTGAACAAAGAATAAAATACACTTGGGCCAGTTTCACCTTGAAGGTTCAAGAATAAACTAAAGGTATAAAGGCGTGTAGCATATTGTGTGATTATAACCTTTCCAAACAAAAGAAATATTGTTACAGATCAGAGTGACTGCTTACATTGCATTGAACTAATCATATATTATTTTCAGTGAAAGCACCAGAAATTATTATGTTGTGGGTGAAATGCGGGACTTCACTCTCAGGGGGGACAGTAATCATGAAATTCATGGAAATTTGGGAATTGACTGCTGAAACTAATGTAATAGGCTACAAGTCTGTTGAGGGACAAATCTGTGGACAAAACTCTAATGTGGAGGGACAATTACACTTCCCTTCACTCAAGGCCTCAAAGATGCCAGGGGGGAATGATGACGAGCAGTGTTCAACAAAGAGTAATAAAGGAAAGGATGGTGGTGTTCAAAGGTCTCAGTTTACTTTCAACAAGAGTGTTGTTTTTATGGTTCTACCTTGTGCTGAAACCTGAGTAAAGTAAAGTGAGAGACAACAAGCTGTTTGGAATTGAATTTCCCAATTCTACATTATTTATTAGCAATGCGCATAAGAAAGTTATAAATTATGTTCTATCACAAGCAGCAGCGCTTTATACCTATGTTATATAAAGAATGTCTTGAAGGTGATTTTCACTGGCAACTTTGTTGATATAATCAGGATAGCCGAACCTGCCCAACAGGGGTTTTCCACTTGTCTCAGATAATAGCCATAACTCCTGACCAGACCCCCAAATGACACCAACTAAAAATCGCATGAAAGCTGCACACTACTAAAAAAAAAAAAAAAAAAACAAAAAAAAAAAAGAATCAGTTAAAACCAGTTAAAAACACTTTAAAAAAAAAAAAAAAAAAAAAAAAAAAAAATAAAAAAAAAGAAAACCCCCCCAACAAAAAAAGTCCAGTTGAGATGAATAATTTTGTGGCCAAAAAATTAATCTTTGATTGTATATTTTGTTTTGGGACAGTCCCTTGTTCTGTACGATTTTTTTTTTTTTTTTTTTTTTTATGATTTATTAAAATCCATCGAAGCATTTTGATTTACAGAACAGAGGCTTCAGACTTTAGAAATAAGACCAGCTTGAAAACTAATTAAAAGACAAATACAACACACCGACAGTACAATTAGTTTTGACGTTGATACCCGTTACATTACGGCGGTGTTAATGGTTTTATACAATTACAAATACTAGCATTTTTAATAATCATTTTTATATAGCGCTTTAAATCCCCGTAACAGCCTCAAAGCGCTGTTCCTATTATCATAACGCTGCCATCAGGAAATCGTCACAATCATTTTTCGCTTCATCTAAGGTGGCTGGCTGGGCAGCGCAATCCTATCAGCACTTAGGTTGTAATATTCCCCAAAACATGACAGCTCCCCGGCTTTCGCTTGGGTTCATGAGGCAATTTTGATTAAGTTATCTTGCCCAGGACACAAAAACAAAAAAAACGTTCAACGAAAAAAAAAATCATAACTTAAATTTTAAAAATTTAATGATCACGAGTCCTGTCCTTTTCACTAGACCACCACACGTGCTCTCTTACAACAAGATACCGTTTGAAAAGAAAAAAAAACTGTCCGCTACAAAAAAAGCTTGAATACTTTTTTTAGTATGGCACCCGGAGCCCCTACCCACTTAATGTTAAAATTATAATTTAAGTCTAATAATAGTCATCAAAATAATGACACTATTGACCCTAGAAATACGTATTAAAAATTAAACAACAGAATCAATTGAATCTGAAAACCACAATAGGATTTGCCAAACTGATCTTATTTTTTTTGTGTGTAGGTTTTTTTTTATTCTGTTTTTGAAACTTGAAATCTGTGTAGGAAACGGGCGACAATCGCGCTCTTTTACAGGGAAAACGAACAAATAAAAAAACACAATAATAATCGCAATCACAAACAACACGTACAACACAAACAAACAATAAAAACAACACAAATACACAAACAAACAAACAAAATACTACAAACTAACATAAAACAAAAAACAACAACAAACCAAAACACACTAATAAAATTGGAAAAGCCACAGAACGAAAACAACAAACAAACAACAAACTCACACACAAACACAAACACAACACACCACACAAACACAAACACACACCAACCCCTTCCCGAATAAAGCACATGTTTATTCCTTTAATGGTTTCCGAATTCATAGTGTTTCAACAAAGTGTGATAGATGAGTCAGGTTTCGGAAACTCCTTGCAAAACATGCTGAGATATGAATCTTACAAGACGATAACAATGTTTAAAGAGACATGAGGATATTTCCAGAGAGAAGCGCGCTCAATTTTTTGTCGAACCCAGGGTTTTTGCATATTTGGAACGCTTACCAATGTATTAGATCACAACTGAAGTGAATAAGCCGAATACGCCGTTTTTATGTAATAAGATGATGATTTAGTAATTTCTGTCGTGCACGAAAGAAATTCAAAGCATGGTTTCCTATAGGGACGATTAGGATAGCAGGCCAGTTCTAAAAAAGTTTTGCGGTTTTCTTTCATTCTTGTTTGTCCAATAAACCTTCGAAACTTTCTCGGTAGGTGGTCTACAATCGATTAAGTGCAATTTGGGAGAAATTTGTATCAAAAAAATATCCTCCTGTCACTTTAAGTACTGGTTACCAAAGAGACAGCACTGTGCAGACAAGGTCACAGCTACAATTTAGAATGCACCAATCATTTCATTATACAATTTTGTTTGACTTGTGCTGAATTTGGCATTTGCATTTGAAAATGTCTAGACCAATTAGTTATAGATCAGTTATTCCTTTGGTAGTTGAGTGTAGTTTAAGATAATGGTAAACCCTACTACAGTATAACTTAACTACCCCCTGTTATGTTCCAATTTATTTTTGAAGTATAGTGAGTAAGAGCCTGTTAGTGTCACTGTTCTGCGTGGTTAACCAAAGCGTTTTTTGTAATTTCAATATATTATCAGACTAAGTGTCTCCAAAGAACAGGTTGTATTCACTTTCATTTTTATGATAAAACTGTAAGTATTTACCCAAGTATTTTCGCTGCTAGTGTTAGGGCTTTTCGGAGAGGTAATCATATCGTTGCCTAATGGCGTCCTTAATATACAACCGACAATAACAATCTGAACTACCCTCCTCGAATCCTCAATCCCTTCACACTGTGTGAACTTTTCCGCTTGGGCTAAGGACATCGATTTACTTCATATTCACTTTTTATAATTAGACGAATAATCATTAACATGTTGGACTCACGATAAAAGTTAAACACCGTGTCCAATAAAATAATCCTGAAATTCACCATCACCTTCAACGAATTTAGCAAAGAATCGACGATACGTATTCCAAAAATTCAAATTCCCACTAAAATAATGACTTTAGTTGCACACGTCTACACTTAAAACCTCGATGGTTTTAGAAAATTAAAAAAAAATCAGAAGGAAGAAAACACAAAAGTTGATTCTTTGGGTATCAACACACACCACACACACAACACACCTTTTTCCAAAAATATTTTTTTCAGAAAAATGTCGGTACTTTGCAGTACGCAAGGGCTGAACAACAAATTATCAATTTTCAACAACGTCTCATTTCCTTCAATTCAAAATAAGCTTAATTGCTCAATCAAGTCAATGTTTCCCCACCTGTAACCGTTCACGCATACTGTTTACCAGATTGTTGATGTTGCGGATTGCTTTTTCCATGCTCACTCGATAATTCCAGCAATCCTGAATAGTGTGCTCCTTCATGTGTCGATCTGTTGCAAATTTTCCCTGGTTGCACAAGTTCGCTATCGGTTGAGATCAAGGTGTTTTGGTTGGCCAATCGATGGTGTCCATACCATGTCTTCAAGAATCTGTATGAAAAGAAGTATCCATCTAATCGTTAGCAGTCAGTCGTCCTTGTAAGATCACAGGATCCGTCAGCTCTGCCACCAGTCTGATTAATTAAAGCTTACTCCGTTCTTTATTTTTTTTAGTCTGCGTAATTTGGCTTGTTGGCGATGTTTTTGCCTATGCGTGTACTGTATTAAGCTTGTTTACTTACTTCAGACTGCAATGATCAAGAGAAACGAAATTAACTTCATTTGTGTAAATTCATAATTTTGTTTTTTTTAGACCTTGAATACTGTTAAGTACCATGTATTTGGAAAACGTCAATTTGTTGGAAAAAGGGAGTGTGTGTTGCATAACAAAAAAGAATTTTGTGGCAGAGCCAAATGTTCCCTCTCTTCAAAACTTTTTCAATTTATAACACCATTTCAAAGTGAAGTTATGAAGCGAAATGTCTTTTCATTTTAAGGAGGAAATTTTTTTGGGAACCCCTTATTAACTCTTATCTGCCTGCGTGCATAGTTGGTTATTAGTGTGGCAAAAAGCATTCGGTAGCTATTTATATTTCCAGATATAATTATACCCTCGTCTATCTGAGCCATTTTTGTAACAAATCTCACAAAGAGGGGTGGGGTGATATTCCTTACTGAACACCCGCTTCCAATATACTTAGTACCATGATTCACATTCACATTTCGACGTCACTATAACGTCATAATTTAGCAAAATACAGGATATAGGGTGGACAATTGATATTTCACAATTTTAATAACTCAGAAACAATATTATAGCACTAAAACGTTCTAAGTATATAAAATTGGTAATTTCCCACCAAGTAGAGCCAAAATACTGATGAAATCGGATATTCTTAACTTTTTGGTGAAAATTTAATTTTCTCCTATCTACACTGTCTATGGAGATTAACAGTTTTGCTGACATGCGAATTTTATGACGTAATATTAGGCATATTGGTACTCATTTTGGTATCAATGGAAAGAGGAGAGCCATATCCATTGGTACCAAAGATCAAGTGCCTGTGATATTCCTGTGTCGTACTAGACATGTTGGCACTTGACGAGATCTTCGCAGGGTGTGGGGCGGTAGTTGTCAACCCATCCATCACTTTGGGATCACCCTGTATCCTACAACATGTTTGTTTTGCATGAAAAGGATCGAAAATGTCAATTGGCAATTACATTGAATAGTTTGGTACAAGAAATTTTGTTTTGCAAGGCGGAAAACAATTTGAAGGGGCGCACCCCCTTCGGTAGACATGGGTTAATGCATAGAAAAGGTCCGTTGCTTATTCCATTTCAAACTACTTTGAGATGGCGACGACTACAAAACAGCATTCAAATGTTTTAATTTTAATACAAATCCTCTGTGATTTGACAGGAATTAATGAGGATAGAACATAGTACTAGAGGGTAAAACATAATGCATAAAATCCACACCGGATTTGTAATGAGAAGATGCCTCTAAGGTGTAACATGCAGCCATTTTACAAGAGAGGCGAATAACGGCTCTCTTATAGTTTTGCTTTACAAAAAATCATATTAGATATGTTACTAAGCATATTGGTTTTTAGTTGCAGACAGTTCTGATGAGAAATGAAATTTTGCACATAGGAGGTTTTGAAATTGGCGTCCATTTTCACACAAGATATTTTGATTTCAAATGTCAAATGCACATGAGAGGATTTCTTGCCCAGCGACGGTATGCTGTCTGTAATGTGACTCAGAAATGCATCATTCACGTTTAGTTTTTCTCAAATGAAAGCAGTAAAGTTAAATTAGATATGTACAATACAGCCTCTCGTAAGCTCTCTTTTCCCTAATATTCCAGCCTGATTACGTTCTTGACACAATTACCAAAGACCATAACTGATGATGTCTTTGTTAGAATGCGATATCAGGGACTTCTTTGTCCACGAAACATGTTTATCAGTGCTTGTATTCTGGAAGAAACTGAAACACACATTTGCTTCTTTAAATAATCTCTTTACTGCGGTGTTGTCTTTGGATAACCCCTGTAACGAGGCAGCGGTTTATTGTAAGGAAAGAAGTATTTGTCATCTTTCTTCGTCATTTCTTTGACCGGCATAACCCTAACCCTGACGTCTCCCGGGAGGAACTGAAGGAGTGAGGGAAGAGGGGAACAAGAAAAGTCGCAAATTCGGGTGGGATTCGAACCCAGGGGCCTTCGGGCCCCAGCCCCAAGTACCCGGGATAGCAGGCTACGGCGGTGTCGCTGGCCTCGGCCAGCAATTTCGTGCCCATATGAGTCTTGGTTTTATGACGTCATCGCTACTTTCTGGACTTTTCTCAATTAACACAGTGAGTTTTGGTGAGCTTTAGCTGTGCTAGGGTTAATGTATTCGACGCGGGCGCAGGCGCAGGCGCGGGCATACAAATGCAGGATTCTCAGGATTATATGGTAGGCCGTTGAATCTAAAAACATGTTTTATGGGGCATTGCCGGGAACACAAATCGGCCATTTCTGTCTAAATTGGTCAAAATAATGATTTTTAAACAAAAGTGGACACTTTGGAAGGTTCCCGGAAGGTTTTTGGATGGTTCCCAGTGTTTTTGGCCTGCTTTGTGTTTCAATGGTTGGTGACCATAGAAGTTAAATGCCCATGGCCCGATCGCAAATAGCCTCGTCCCCAGAATCCCCAAGTTTTACTGGGAGTGGTCAAAATTTTGGACTTAGGTTTGGATGTTATGAGCAAAAATGTACCCCATTTGGGTGAAGGCTATTCTATCGAGATAAAAACATTATATAAGTATTTTACTGATAATGCCCAGGTTTCTGTAAAAAAATACAAAATTATACACCAGATAGCATAATCCCTATATCTCTTTGAGGTTAACCCCGGAAGTTTAAAATAACGTTAGCCTCACGTAGAACCAATTTAGATACCTTTCGCAGTTTCCGCATCGCAGACACCACAGAGATCAAAGTGAGAATCCGCGCCGAATACATTTTAATGTATTAGGCGCGGAATCTCACCATAACGGTTTACCATAAAAGGCTTAAAAGCCTTTTATGGAGGCCGTTCCGACTTTAAACCATGTTTTTGTTATTAGGGATGGAGAGCCATAGGTGGTTGTACTGGTGTTTTGCCTTGTACCCCGGGATCCATCCCCACCGGGTCATTTTATGGGTTGGGTGGCATCGGGGTCGTAGAAGGGTTTTGCGAGTAGACGTAGTTTGAATCATTTCGGGGGGTCACCCAAAACTGGGGCCATGCCACTTATTTTGGATTTTTTCACCAGAGGTCTCCCATCGTATAGAAAAGTTTCAGGGACGGATCTAAATGTGTTTTTAAGCCCCTCCTCGAACAGGAAGTGGGTGAAATTATGAGTCTTTTTAAGGTGTTTGGCATTTTCTGGGTTTTGTTGGCTAGGGTCATTTTGGGTCGGAAAGGTGGGGACCTCTCCCCCGGGTTAGGAGCAGCGAGGCTCAGACTCTCAAAAAATCAAGTTGCAGGCATCCAGCGACCTTTTGACCCCATTTCTCCGAGGACGTAACAAGAGCAACACTAGAAAGGGGGTCCGAGGAGGTCTTACCCTCCCGAAACCCAATAAAGGCCTTGGGTCAACCAAACCCCAGAAAATGCCAGGCCAGGGAGCCTTAAAAAAAAACTGAATTGACCGGTTTGTGTGAAAAACACTTTAGACTTTGACCGCATCACACATACTCTTATGGTGGGTTCATACCTCATCGACAGACGTCTGCCGACGCTAGACTTTCAACATGTTTTTTACGCAACGTGTATGTTCATGAATTTGCCGCCAAAGCCGATGAAGTTGAATCACCCTTGACCGTATACGTGGATGCCAAGGTGAGAAATACTCTTCAAGCACAACAAATAAGCCTAGTAATTGAAGTTGATATAAACAACAAATCGTCGATCAAATGATTGATTCAAAATTTAGACTGTCTACTTCTACTTCAACTGGTACACCAGTTGGTATCAATGATACCAATTTGCTCAGATCTGACGTCATTCGATATAACAATGATAAATCACATGTTCTTTAATAGTAAAAATAAAAAAAATAAAACCTTATTTATTACCTTGTCCCCCGAAAAAAAATCACACAACCGTTTTATTGCTGCTAAAAAGAAACGTCAAGTTATGTTGTTTTATAGCACAGTCTTCTTTTTATTATTTGCAGAATTTTTAGCAGATCATTCAAAAACTTAACTTTGGAATCGGTTATTCATCCATCTTTTAGAGCCGATTCCACAGCCCAGATACACATTGCATCTGACGACCAAATGGTGTGTATCCCAAGCAAGGTTACTCAGAATTTGCATATTTGGAGTAAGAAAAATTGTCAGCCCTTTAAAGACCACAATTAATTGAAGAGGGAATTCATCACATCCCCAAACACCGTACACCATAATCTAAATTATTATATAAAAGGATCAGAGAAACTGGAGTGCATGGAATTTAAATAAAGACGAAACATACACGGTTTCGAACCCGGTCCCCTTGCTATCTAAGCTTGAGAGTAACAATGAAAACCAATGATACCAATGAAACGGAGTAATGACGTGCGTATCTTCAGTCTTTATTTGGAAGAGGGTGGCCTATATGCACGGTTCTTGCAAAACCTATGACGTAGCGAAAACTCAATTGCAATCCACAGAGAGGATCAACGAGTACGTTTAGGAATAAGTAGCGAAATTTGTAACCGCCACCACATATCATTTACTGATAATCACCCAATGCAGGATGCGGATTTGCCGACGATTAGTGGCGACTTAGAAGTGAGAATTTATCGAACCTTAACACCAAACTATTATAGCCAGAAAACTGTTGAGGGGCCCATTATGACCCAACATTTTTGTTTTGTTTTTGTGCGCCCCCATTTTTAACGGTAAATTATTGGACCCAAAAATTTAAAAAAAAAAAATGCCGCTGAATATCAGTTTGCGCATTTTTGGTTGAAAAAATTAAAATCGCCAGGGCGTCGTTATTATGCATTTGGTGGCGCTATTCAAAATTTGTTTTGCCCCTTAACTTGTGGAGTAACTTTTTTTTTTAAGTTCACCAATGAATATATTTATGTTCTCTATTATTAGCCCAATTTTATGGGAACAGTCCTAGAGGGAAAGTTGGTGCTTCATTTTTGGGCGGGGAGAGAGAGAGAATTTGATGCGAGCTGTAAAAACGGTTTTTGGACCGCAGTTGTGAATCGGTACAACTGATTTCATTTTGGCCTGTTATGTGGGCGTATTGATGTGTATACCATCGATGACCAGGAGTTTTTGGTAAAAACATCCACGGCAAAAAGTGTTGGTTTTTAGAAGGAGGCGGTGCCCTTACACACTACATGCGTGTGCAAGACCTTTATACACTTAAGTGGTTAATATTGTCTATCTACACGAAAAGGTAGTTTTATAATGGGGAGTTGGACGACGCGCGAAAAGTAACTGGGTTTTGCTGGCGATTTTAATGATAAATTGCGTCTTTATTCGCTCAAGAAAAAACAACAAAAAACCCCATTAATGCATAATTTGCAAATTTTGCAACTCTTCTTGAATCATAACAACATCATCAGCGTACATTAACATATCAATTGGAATTAACGAGGAATGTCAAATAAAGGTCTGATTTCATCAGCAATACTGGTGATGTTATATATTAATTAAAAGCGGTGACAAAATGCAGCAACTGTTTTACGCCATATTATGACAAGGAAACCATTTTGTTTTTAACCCATTAACTTGCCCGACACATTTCACATCAGCATTAAGACAAACTCTAATGGAATTATAAAATGACCAACGGATAACAAAAAATCTCATTTGGGGATTCCCCAAAAACAGCCAGTCACGAGTTACTATAATCAAAGCTTTGCGAAAATCAATAAAACATGTTATAGGTAGCTTTTTACACAATTTTCTGTTCTGAATTAAGATGAAAAAAGACTACAAATGGTGTAAGGAACCTCATTTTCTGAAAACCATTTTGGTCATAATGATATATTATTATTTTCAAGCACTTAGATTAAACTTGTCTTATGACCCATTACAATTTCCGGGAACCATGATATTAAGGTAATACCCCGATAACTCATGGGGTCCCTGGGGTCATTATTTCTAGTTTTAGGAATTGGATTTATAAGACCATACTTCCACTGAGATGGACAAATACCGGTTTTAATACATTTATTAAAAATAACATGCAACATTTTGACAGCGCAATTATTTTTCAAAAGTTCTGCAATTATACCATCCACACCTGTTGCCTTGTTAATTTTGGCACGTTTCACTGCATCCCAAATGTCATCAAAATTTATTTCAAAATTAAGAATATCACCATTATGATCATTTACCGTAGACGATGACTCAAGAGATAGCAATTTAGTGTATTTTCTTTAAAAACGTATCGTCGAATTCATTACCATCAACTTCATAAATTGTGGGAAAATCATGCTCCCATTTATCCAAAACAATTTCCTGGTCATTTCACCGCCATCGTTAACAACTTCTAGTGATATATCATATTTCTTCAAACTAACCTCACCAATTTGACCAATTCCCTTACAAAATACAGTGGGATCCTTATTTAATAAATCATCGAGTTCATTAGCTTTACAAATACACCAGTCAAAATAGAATAAATGATGCCTTAACCCAAAACTAATTGCAAAGGAATCATTTTCTCCAGAATTGCATTGTGAAAACCTTTAAAAACAACATATCAAAACTTTACCAAAATCAAAGGAGTGGAACATATATTTTTAAGGGGGTAAGGTTTATACAGGGGTCAAAACATGAATTGAAAAGGAACAAAACGCCTCAAAAGGTATGCCAACGGGTCCGTACCTTTCCAGATAAAAAAGGTATAGTTTGCCCTATCTGCAGTTGTAGTTCAATAGTTATTGAGGCCAAATAGATTCAAGGTCACAAAGGGGGTAAATTTTCAGATGTATCCGTTCGTTATAAAAATGGTGTCAAATTGTTCGTCTAATGGTACAGGAGCCGAAAATATACTGGTTGCACCATCTATAATATTCGTTGCATAATTGGAACGCAAAATGTGACTGGGGGCTACAGGGTTCATGGGAGGTAACTAGTCATAGCTCTGTAATTCTTATATAGAACGTTCAACAAAGAATTATTAACATTTACTATCTAGTGGGACAAATTGAAACTAACAACCGGTACGATCAAAATCGGACCATTCTCTGAATTTTACCCCAAGATGACCTGGAACTGTTATGTGCCTATTGTTACGAAACTATAACTCCCGAATATGGCAAAAAAGTGTGCTAAAATTGATTTTCTTGCTGTTTGCGATTTAATAGGGACCAGGCTGTCAGAAAATGATGATGCTGACCCCTCTCAAGGGGTGGGAATTGGGGTGGCACTAGTACAGGGGATACACAAATAGATATTGCCTAGTTTCAAATCGTCGGTCCAAATGGACAATTTTTTTGACTAAAAATCGACTAAAATCGTGATTTTACCTGAATTTGTTAGCCATCTTGAATTTTCCAGTGTTTTTTTTAAGATAACGGTAGCTATATAAATTAGAATAAAAATAACTGTAATAAACCATTTAGAGAAACGAACGAAAATAAATTTCCAAACAATACAGGTTAAGTAAATTACATTACTGTAATAAACCTAAAATATCCAGCCTTTGGAATTTTTTTAGCCGCCTTTGTGAGAAACAGGATAGCCCTATATGCTTTTTGTAGTAGCTCAACAATAGTTAACAATGCAAATCAGTTTATTACCCGATTAATTCCTTAAGAATCTAAATTTAAGGCAATCCATTCGGATTCTTTTGATAATTAGAAATTTCACTTTGTCAAATGCAAAAGAGCAGATGTTTGTAAACTAAAAGGGAAAATAAGCGAGTTTGTGTGAATTTCTCAGGGAAAAAATATGGTTTTAGACATTTTAGTAAGAATTTGTATTTTGGCCGCCATGTTGTTTTTTTTAAGTAAAAAAATCGGGGTGGCCCAAAAGCTATTTTTTGAGATATAATTACAACATAAAAATAAAATACTATGACTAGTGGTACGAAAGTTTAGATAGTTATGCCTGTGATTGTCCCTGTTTAATATATATATATATATATTCTATATCTATATATATATATATATACATATAACCCTATATAGCACCTTGGGAGACACTGATCTTTGTTATGTACTAATGAATACGTTAGGGAGACATTTACCGTCTCCCTAACGTTTCCTTTAGAATTGCGTTTATTCCGTCCAAGGATTTGGAAATCTTAATTTTAATGCAAATGAAAGGGTAATCCACTAAATAACAAAGGATATGAACTATTAATTAATTTAAATAACTATAAGAGCCCATTATAAGCTCATGAATTATTCAACTTCTCCCCTATATACCATGTGTAGATTTATATATATATATATATATATAATTGATATATCTATATATATATATATATAGTAATATTATTATATATTATATAAATACAAGTATAACCTCTGGAAAGGCAACCGTTTACTCTGAGTTTCACGGCATACCCTCACTTACGATCACAGGGTATCCGAGCTTCAGACGGATACCTGTGATCACGTGAACTCACAGTAACGGTTGCCTTTCCGAGGTCTATACTTGTAAATTTTTTTTACGCTCTCCTGCAATGGGATTGAGCACTCTACTTCCAAAGATAGGCACCTGTAAATAATACTGTTTACTATGATGTTATATATATATAATATATATATATATATATATATATATACTATATTATATATATATCTATATATATAGATAAGATTATATATATATATATATATATATATATACCGAGTCACGTTCATTTTGCGATTAATATGCACTTCGCTGTCAGAGGTTCATCAATTTCTCTCACATATATGGTTTATTCTTCATGGCAGTAATTCACAAGAGGTTTAAGTAGCTCCACTTTCTCACATTGTTATCAATTATTTGCGAGATGCTTGTGGTATTCAGAATGCTGATCACCTCGTGATATGGACGGCCATTACTCTCGAACGCTATGGTGTAGAAAATCGAATGGACCCATCACATGCGTGGTGGCGTAATTGATTAGCGCAGCCCGAGAATCTAACTAAACGGAAGGTTGTGAGTTCGAGTCCCATCCACAACAATTCATTTGCTATTAATCATGCGACGGAGTCCCGCTGTCATCAATTTCTCAAATATATGTTTTCTTTTCTCATGGCAGTAATTCCACGAGGTTTAAGTAGCTACAATTTCTTTCTCACATATGTTTATATAAATTATTTCGAGTTGCTTGTGTATCAGAATTGCCTGATCCCTCGGTGATCTGGACCGGCCATTACTCATCGACCGCTATGGTGTAGAAACTCAATGGACCCATCACATGCCATGCCGTGGTGGCGCAATTGATTAGCGCATCCGAGATCTAACGAGAAGGTTGTGGTTCGAGTCCCATCCCCAGCAGTTTCATTTTGGCGATTAATCTGCTAACGTCCGCGCTGTCATCAATTTTCTCACACACACAGACACACACCACACACCACACACAGCACATATATATATATTATATATATATATATATATCTATATATATATATATATACTTTCCAGTGCCGACAAGGGTATTAGTGGCGCAGTTGCTGGGTGACAAAAATTCAAATGTCCAACGTTTTTCGAGTAATAACTCTTTGTCAAGTACGTTACCAAACAAAAAATACCAAAACTGCAACTTTTAAAAAAAAAAAAAAAACAAAAAATTGGTGTAAAAATTGCAAAGTGTGACAACAAAGTGGCAGCATTTTCACCCTCACTAAAGTTCACTGGTCAATCTCCACTGATCCGTCATTTCCTTATCTTCGAATCTCATCTTGGGATCACTCACTCCTCTTTATTATAAGGAAATGATTCCCCAAACAACTATTTGTTATATTCATCCAACCATCCGCCACCTCACTGCAGGGATTCAATTCCCTTTCGTCTCACAGTTCAAACGTCTCTCGTCGTATTTGTAATGTAGACTCTGAATTTGAATCACCAAAGCTGAGACATGGCCACGTTCTTCTTTGACTCCACGTCAAATCCTTCTGATATAACGAAGTCCGCGCGTCAACGTGGGCGAAGCCATCAACAGACCTAGCCCTCCAAGTTTTCTCCCCACGTCCTACCAGCGACAACAGACTTCCTAGCCTCACTTCCATCCGAACAATGCTGCCAATAAGAGGTTCTTTTAAAGAACTATAAGATGCTTTCTCAACTCCTTCCACCAAGACATTGTCGCTCCCCACTCCCCCTCACCTCCTATTCGCCGTGCCAGAAACATCGGGGACTCTCTTGTTCACGCGGCGAAAAGATCCTCAACCTACTGCTCCGGTTCTTATCCCTGTCCATCGTCCCTAGATGCAAGACCTGTCCGTTTATTCGTTCACACCGAAGCTGTCACAAGCCAAAGCTGGTACTAAACCTCCGTGTCGTCAACCTTCACCTGTACCCGTTCTAACCTCATTTATTTATACCATCGTCTGTACACGTTGTGGCGCCTTGTACATCGAGAAACTAAAACACCCTTATCTGTGCGATTTTCCGACGAACTGTCGCTCCATCAGGAACAATGTCAACAACAAACCTGTTGCTGTTCATGTAACAGTTTTATCATACAATCAATGGACGCCAAAGTTTACCGGCATTCTGTTCCACCAGCCGGCAGGGCAACGAGATCACGCGCCACCGTGCAGAGCAACTCCTCACGCTAATAGACACTCTTAACCCCACGGGTATTAATGAACGTCAAATTTGACCTTTTCAAGTGCTCTTGGTTGCTGGACTAATACTTCTTTCCCTTTGAACACCATTGGATGCTTATGCTGTATTAACTCCCTCTTGACTTTGTTGGCACACTTTGCATTTGTAACACCAATGTTTTTGTTATTGAGCCTGGTGTTCAATAGTGTTTGGTATTTTTTTGTTTGAGGGTAACGTACTTGACAAAGAGTTATTACTCGGGAAACGTTTGTACATTTGACTTTTTTGTCAAACCCAGGCACTGCTCCACTACCCTTGTCGGCACCTTGAAATGATATTATATCCAGTTGTACCAGTACCTTTGGACTGTATATATCATATAATAGATATCTATATATATATATATAAATATATATATATGATTACTCAATCTGCAGACAGTACCGTTTCGAACTTTGTGTCCTCATCAGTGCAGCACAGTGCTGAATGCAATCCACAAATGAAGTGTATCAATGACCCGTTAAGCTACTGACCCATCCCATCACGCCGCGCACATGGTTATGAATACCAGAGTGCTCAAACTCCAAGGAGTGAGCGATGCAAAAAATGCTAATAGTAGTATGTCTTGATAAAAAATCAAGGCTACATAAACCCATGTACAGTGGTAGAAAGCAGAAGACGTGCTCAACTAACACCATACTGCAACCTATATGGCAACAGCATGAAAGGGGCGTAATATACTCAATCTGCAGACAGCACCGTTTCGAACTCGGGGGTCTCATCATGCAGCACAGAGCTATGCAATCCCAAATGAAGTGAAATCAATGATCCCGTTAAGACCACAGACCCATCCATCAGCCGCACATTGTGTAGTGAATACCAGAGGCTCAATACTCAATGAGTGGGCTAGCAAAAATGGTAATAGTATTACGTCTTGATTATATAAATATGAGATATATAAATATATATATAATATATTATCTAAATCAACAAATGTATAGTGGGAGAAAGTTGAATAATTCATTCGCTTATAATGAGCTCTTATAGTTTATTTAAATTAATTAATATTCATATCCTTTGTTATTTTAGTGGATTACCTTCTGCTATAAATTAATATTCATGCCTTTGACGGAATAAAAACCGCAATTCTAAGGAAACGTTAGGAGACAGTAAAGGTCTCCCTACGTATTCATTAGTAAATAAACAAGATCAGGGTCTCCCAAAGGTGCGATATAGGGGGTATATATATAACCCTATATCGCACCTTTGGAGACACTTTTTTGGTTATGTACTAATGAATACGGTAGGAGACTGTACTGTCGTCCCTAACGTTTTCCTTTAGAATTGCGGTTTAGCCGTCAAAGGATTATGATATTAAATATGCAAAGACGGGTAATCCCTAGAATAAAAAGGTATGAAATTAATTAATTTAAAATAAACTATAACAGTCATTATAAGCTAATGAATTATTTAACTGTCTCCCTAATATACTCATTTGTTAGAATTATTTATATATATATATATATATATATATATATATTTAGTATATATATATATGGTCTGGTTGGACCAAAATGTAGGGGGGGTGCGGGTAGTCGCATTAGATATAATATCTATTTTAGTCATGCAGAATAGTCAGCTTTAAATTTTAAATGAAGTTTTCAGAACAGAACTCTTTAACTACATCTGTCTACCTCGTTTGTCGGTTCTTAGATGACAGCCTTGATCCATTATGTACTACCTGACCAGCTAAACATAGGTTTCAAATGTGACCTGAGATGGTAATATCGTGGAAATCTATTCGTTAATTAAAGTGCGATTGATCTGCAAAGCAGTTATTCTCAGATGGCAGGTTACAAACCTAATTGACACGTAACGGCTGACTCAGAGATATTCCGATGAGGACGCACTCAATTTTCAAACAAAACCCGTGTTTTTTGCATATACATAATGCTGTTCCATATACTAATCACTCTGTAAATAAATAGCTCAAGTCTATCGATAGAAAATCAAACAATTTTGTTATAAGATTCAGGATCCGGAATTTTGTTATATACGTATCCTATGGCACTGTTAGACGTGATAATAGCTTACTGCATTGAAAACGAAAAATCCAATTCATTTCTAACTTTGGAATTAAGCATTTTAGGTGACTATCTTAGTAAGATGAATATTTTTAATTCCGACACCAAAACCAATTTCGAAAATCTATAAGTTAGCCTTAAAGTCATTCAAGTTATATTGAAAATCTCAAGGGGGACTAACTCAATGGAGTCAAATTGGCAAGAGACGTCAATCTGGCCTGGACGTGCTCCATGCAGTTTCATTTTTCTAATTAAGTCGACTAAAATGTAATTGTTGGGAATCGTTTCAAATTGATTTATCACAGGTAAACCAAACCAGCCTTTTTCTGTTTGCCATGTGTGTAAAACGTTAAAATGCGAAGTGGAAAAAAATATAGCAGATTTGTAGTTCGCGTAATCTATGATTAAAACAACCTAGCCACAAGAAATTAATATCAATGCGTGTTTTTTTTAGAATAGCACACCCTAAAGGCGTTTTTTCATTACGGGTCAATCAAATGAGTACCAATATGGATGTTGCCAGTTAAGGAAACAATTTAATCTCGACTGTGATTAATTACGGTTTATGGGCTCATAAATCGACTTAAGCACTAATTTGAAGCAATATTTCATATAAAATAGAAGCAGCCCGTTCGTCACCGTGTTAACGAATTACTCGGTTAGCGATCGTGATTTTAACTCATGTTTTTACATTTGTATGGTCAATCGAGGACTATGAGAATAATTATGAGATATGAGCAATTAAAAATGAGATATTTTGCATGGTTGTAAAGCTTGATTTAATTCGCCCTCACCTGAAATGATAAGCCTACATCAGCACCCTTATGGGTTAAACAGACCGATGTATAATAAATATCATTAATTTATTCAGCAGAAGACGGACAATGGAGTGTTTAAACACAAAGAAAACACGCCGGAGTTGATTCCACAGCATTGAACCATTGGTGTTTGACCGGTCTGTGATCTTTGTGGCTTTAATAGCAATCAAGTCTATTATATTATGTAAACATACGGCAAAATTAAAGGTTAGTCTACAAAGTAAGTGGATGTTTTAGCCTCTTATTAATGTCCCTATTGTTTTGGGGATGCTATTTTATGTGTAAAATATACCTCTATTCTTTAATGGCACAGACTACCAAATTGCGATTAACTGAAGAGATTTCAGAGTTTGTGAACAATGTGACAGTGCGTTTAAGGAAAGAAAAATAACTAGATTCTGTTTAAAGAACACGACCTAGCCGTGCTGCCCAAATGATGTGCCTTTAATCCACTATGTGCCTCTGACCTCGGTTGTCTGTATATTACATATCTCCTTGAGTAATGGGATTACTATGAGGGGATTTGCTTTGAGGATATAAAAGAAGTTTAATACATTTTTTCAAAGAATGGTCTACGGCCTACGTCATATTTAACCCGAATCCGATGTAACGTATCATGTGAGCCTCGGGTCAGTGGTTCTGTGAAACCATATTGTGTTAAAAAAGGACGTTAATCCACTTATTAGTGTTTTAAAAGGTTCATGGCCAGTCAAGAGTCGGCACACTGTTGCTCATAAAGTTGAATAGATTTTGTTCAGTCCCAATCTCAAAAAGGAGTTAGTAAAAAGTAATTTCAAGTGCACCGGTCAGTAATCAGTGAGAGTGGTGAATGATTACATGATGTAGTCCCCACTACCCGGTTCCCTAGGCTTGCCTCGTCCAACGGCATTGGCAATACGCCGGAGATTTCTTGCACTCCGAATGGCCGGGGTACAAACAAACTAAAGTCGCTGGTTTCCTCGGGAAATATCGCAGAGTAAAGTCTGTAAATCTCAGACATCATCCTGAGGGTGGGTCAGTGAGGGCACAAAAAAATCTATAGGACGGACAAACGAGTGACTACAGACGATGATGACGCCGACTGCTTGATTTGTTGCCGTAGAGCCGGAAAATACCAACGAGCCGTCTTCGTCGTTTATGGAGAAGAACATTATGGAACAAACGCTTCCGTCAAACTGTACACTGAGATTGCTTCAAACATGGTTACGAGCAGGACGAATGACCAAAAGCCAAGCCTAACCGTTAACCACAGGGTTGGCTACAGAAGATTACAGATCAGACACTGCCGACATGTTGTCTTTATGGAAGAGAGAGCCGCTACATCCTCGACAATCAAGATGGAAGACAAACTGTTCGTCGATACTGGTTAGAAAATCCGAGCTGACGGATCAGGAATCGCCTCAAGATGGTGCGGCTCCGTGTAGTATTGCCGGTATTCATTATGGAGGGAAAAACGTCCACGGTAGTGCCAGATGGAAACGTAAACGCCGTCGCGTACCTGGATATTCTGGAAAAACCAAGCCTTCCATATGCAAGAAGGGTTATAAAAAAAAATCGGTGTAAAAACGCAAAACGCCACGCCCACAGGGCCGCGGTTAGTGAGGACCAATTTTTGAGGAGAGGGACCAGATACGAGAGCCATCAATGACAGGAGCGATCTTCCTCAAGCGCTATAGGCGTTGGAGTTTAGTTTTCAGTGGGACGGCCGCCCATTGACATTCATAAACAACCTTATTTGTAACAGATACTAAATCTGCTGTTCAAACACCCTCTTTTCCTTTCAGCACAGTTTGTAAAGGGCTAATTATGGACTAAGTTCATAGTGACATGTTCGGAAGAGAATGATCAATCAAAGTAGTGTGGGCATATATTACACCCAGATATCAACAAAATAACTCACACTGTAGGAAGAATCTCATAAAAAGTGGTAAACCAAATATTTTATTCCAACTAGGAGCAACAATGTACTTTTTGTAGGCTGTTAGTGTTAAAAACTGACCAGACATTTAGAAATATAACCTTTGTTAGTAATTAAAATAGCCTCCAACATGGAACTAAGATAGTCACTTTAAATGCAACAATTCCAAAGTTTGAAAATGAATCCGACTTTCGTTTTGATGCAGTTAAACATTAGTGTTCGATATAGGATACTTATAGGATACTAGTATAACCAAAATAAACAAAGTTGTGATTTTTATGGACAAGCATTATGTAAAAATGCCAACAAAACAAGGATTTCTTTTAAATTGAGGGCGGCCTCCCTCATTGGGAAATCTCTGACGAGTCAGGCCTTTAGAAAAACATTTATAATCTCGAATGTGAACAGTCGACATTTAAAAGTTAATACTTTTTGAATTAAAACAATGTGCAATAGTTGAATAGAAAGCCATCAGTAGTAGGTATGAGCACATCACCGAAACACGGACCCCCCCGGGGGATTTTTGGAGAACACATTTTTGGAAACTTATACATATAGCTATCAAAATCAGGTTGTCTTCAAAAAGTTGAAAATAAAAAAAATAAAAAAAATTAGGGGTTTTTTTCAAAATTGCGGCCAATATTCACTTAATGCCCTTTTTTGAAATATATCTTATTTTTTATTAAATTTCATGCACTATGTGACTACTTAGTCGCACCAAAACACCCCAAGGACAGAGTGAAACACCGTTGGAATGCTAACCTGCCTCTAGGGGCGTCATATTTCAAAATGGCCACCAAAACCATGAAACACGTTGGATTTACACAATTAAAGGCTCTTTTAAAGGAAAAATGCCCGGTGTAACTAATTTCCCTTTGTCATGCCACCAGTGGATTAGTTTGAGGTTAGGAAAGTAAACACTTAAATATGAAGTAGTTAGCTTTCAAGTTTGTACTATAGGAGGCGCTTCTATGTAAACAAGATTCATAACTTACTAGACACTAGACCACAACCAACAGCCTTTTTGTAACACGGATTTACCAAGGGGAGGGGTGGCTTACCAGGAATTACGTTAACAAAGCACCCGATGTTATGATTTTGATACCAATGGATAGCTATGATCCTCTTCTTCCATTGATACCAAAATAAAGTACCAAAAATACCTAGTATGGCGGACCACAATGACGTCATAAATCGCGAGTCGGACGCGGCAATTGGCATTTCCACCAGAAAATAGTGGCGAAAATTCCAATTTTACTCTAAAAAGGTAAGAATATTCAGATTTTCATGCGGTTTTCAGCGCTAAATGATGGGAAAATGACTAGTTTTACATAAAACATAAAAGGTTAAGAGCCATTCTGTGCACAATTTTCAAAAATACACCAAAAATATCCTCAGGTCGGCAACCCACCCCTCCCCCTACCCTTAGAATTGGACGGCATACCCGAACCCCGGTGAAGGTGCTACCTTCACATTACTTTTTCGCTAAAATGACCAGAAAGGAATGAGAGAGCGATTACTTAGAGCTTTTACGAAGCTTTTGGCATTTTTTTAGCGCCCAGGAGCAAAGTTCACTAAGGGGAGGGGTGGATTTTTTGTTGTTATTGTCACAGGAAGCATAGTCCATCTGCTTCAAGATAATGAGATAACCGAGATCTCTCTGAAGGCACTCAAACATGGCTATTTAACTCAAGAGCTTCCACAGTATAGTTCATCTGCTTCATGAGTTGAGGTAAACGAAAGCGCTCCGGATGCGCTGAAAAACATGCTAAAATCAAAAGTCCTGGGGCTCCGCCCCCTGGACACTGCCAGTTCAGCTAGTCCATTGCTTCAAGATAATGATTAAACTGAGATGCTCTCCGAAGGAACTCAAACATACCAAAACTGAGAGGTTCGGGGCTCCGTCACCGTGACCACCCACCAGGTGCAGTAGCTAATCTGCTTCAAGATAATGAGATAAATTACTTCCGAAGGCACGCAAACATGCTATTTAACTCAAGAGCTTCCACAGGCTCCGACCCCTGGACCCCGCTAGGGCAGTATGAGTTCATCGCTTCATGATTTGGGAGATAACCGAGAGCTCTTGGATGCGCGAAAACATGCTAAACCCAAGAGCTTTTGGGGCCTCGCCCTGGACCCACGCAACGTTCAGCATAGTTCATCTGATTCAAGGGAGCTAAGGACTAAACCCTCAGAGGTTCCGCCGTCTCTGCCCCTTAACCCCCACAAGGGGCTTTCCCCATACACTGTATGCGCATGCCAATGAGATCGACCGGGCGCTTGCCATGTGCTGCTTATGTGTGGAGATGTGTTGGCCCTGTCTGGGAGGGGTCAGGCCCCGAAAAGCTTGACCCGTCGTTGGATGCCTCCTGTCGGCTTGTCTTCGGCCCGCTCCAGCGGACCAAACTTATACATGCCAGCAGCGTAGCATGCATGAGTATAACTGCCAAGTTCTGGTAGGAGCACATGGGTGGACAGAAGCCCAGCTGCTGACCGCATTAGGTCCGGGGTAGTTTCTTAGGCAGTCCGGTCCTTTGAATAGTCTCTAAGGAGTTTGGGCCAGTTGGCTTGTGGAAAGAAGACTTGTGTTCAAGTGGATCTAGGTATTGAGCCTGGTGAGTATATTCCGACTGGGGCTGGCTTTTCGGGGCTGAAGTGGGCGTCATGTCTCAGGGGATTGAGATTCCAGAAACCGGCGATTCAAAGGTTTCCTTGCAGAAGTGAGTCTACCTGGAGCAGATCAGGCCAAATGGAGCATCTCTTAATCTGTACAATGTTGTGAAACATGACGGTAAGGACCCCTTACCGGAATGCAGAGAAGCAGCAGACAGTGTACCCAACATCTGGCTAGATAACATTTGAGAACAACTGTGTTGGATCGATGAGAAGGAATTTCCACTTAATAATTGGGGTGGTTCAATTGGCGAATATTTTAAGCAAATGCGGTTCTGTATACGAGCTTAAATGCAGCTACTTTGATTCAGGAATTGATCTTCTCTTTCCATCTCTCTTGAGTGCTGTCTTAATTGTCTTCTTCTGTATCAGATTATTCTCCTCTACTATTATATCAGACAATCTTGTGATCAACCTCCTTGATGGCCCACTTGTATTAGTGCACCATCATTTACTTTTCAACCATGATCATCTGGTGGTGGAGGAGGGGAATTTCTGGCTCTGCCCATTGATGCTACCAAAATAGGGTTTAATAATTGGCTATCTCTGGATGTGGCATCCTCAAACAAATCTCTCATACAAGTGCTTGGAAAATCTGTCGATCTTACACAAGGCTAGGAACGCATCGAAAATGTCCACGTTTTCATTAACCCTCGTTACCCGAGCCGTTTTGTAACAAACAACCTCCCGACCCCCCTCCGTGATTCGTTACTGAACATCCCGATTCTGTAAATTTGGTCCACAGGTAGCTTAGAGTTTCTGCTTCATGGTATCCTAATAAGCTACCAGCTCCCCATTATGACGTCACTTTGAAGTCAGATGGGAGGGAAAATATGAAAATACAGTATGAATATAGGGTGGAAAATTGATATCTTCGTAATTTTAGCGACTCAAAACATTATTTACAACTACAATTGCTCTCCTTTTCTAAAAACTCGTCATTTTCCATCAAGTAGAGGCCAAACCCGCATGGCACATTGGATATTCAAAAATTTTGGCGAAAAATGAATTTTCCCCTAGGTGGTGTTATGGGAAATTGAAATTGTGAAATGCACATTGTGAGTAATGACTAGGCAATTTTGGTACTATTTGCGATCAAGGAAAAACGAAAGGGAGGATCATAGCTATCTATGGTATCCAAATCAAGTGCCTGCGATTGCGCTATTTCTTGTGTTGTGCTAGGCTGTTGGTACTCTCTCCGAAGGGGAGGTGGTTGTATTTTGGCAGCCATTTTGAAAAAAGCGCCCTCCCGTTTAACCCTAGGGTGGGGATGTTGCAGACAACCTGAATTCAGTTGCTTATGTTTATCAGCTCACAAAAATGGTTGTCTCAAAAAATCCCCGGGGGTGGGGGGGTGCAGGGGGGGGTCATGGTAGCCCGTAGTCTATAGATGCTGTCTGAGACTAACACAAGGTCAAAAACGATACTTTGCATCCCACAGTGATGAATTGCACATTCAACATGTATTTATGGGTTGTGTTTCATTCTTTTTGTAATTGTAAACTGTAACGCAAGTAATGCTATAACTATAACTAAACGTATACATGTATACGGTTAGAGGGCATTCGAAGATTTCGTATGAATGGCACCACACTTTAGACAAAACCAGATTGTAAAAAGAAGAAACAACTGTATTCCACGCTTTTTGGAGAGGGAGATCACCTTGGACTTACCTTAACTCGCGGATGTTTGTTTTGGTTGCAGAAAACGGAACATAAATGCCAATTGACACTTATAATGAATGGCAGGAGTTTTTTCGTAGGGGAAAAATAGAAGGGGCGGTAAACCACCCCCTTCGGTAAAGACAGGTTTAAACTCTAATTTACAAAGTCAAGTACAAATTCGGTACCATTGTAAGTTAGTGATAGTGAGGATCTCGGTCCTTTTTTAGGATACACCTGGCTTGAAGTTTGCTGGCGCCAAACATATCGATTCCATGTGCAATGACAGTTACGATAATCTCAATGTCAGAAAATGTGAATGCTTAACCGCTGCTCCAGCTCAGCTCTATCCCTCTTGAGACGTAGTTATACCTGTTTCGAATTACAGAGGAAAATCCTGCTCCGGTAATTATTCTGTCTCCTGTAAAACCTGTGGGATAAGTTATAAGGACACTCCATATCAGCCTTGAGTCATGGATTCCTCTAAGTGGATTTGCTTTGAGATAAAAAATTAATACTTTTTTCAAAGATTGGCTTACGACCTACCTCACATTTAACCCCAATCCGAGTACGCACCCGCACCATGTGAGCCTCGGGTCAGTGGTTCTTTTGACCAAATTGTGCTGATCATATTTATTAATTGCGGTAAAAGAACAAAAAATATATTTTCAAAATCGACCCACGTGACGTTTAAACCCAATCCGAGTACATCGCATATAAAAGAAAGAATGAAAGAATGAAACGAGGGAAAGAAAGACAAATAGAAAGAAAGGCAGGGGAAAAAAGAAAGAAAACCACATTTCTCACATAAAATAGATTAAAAGATTAAAAAACAAACAAACAAGAGACAAAAACTCAAAATCTGACAACACCGTGCTATGTCTTCTTCACTTTGGACTTTCATTGCCCAAATCCATCAAGGTTAATGTTTTATAATAATAATATTTAATTTTATACATGAGCTGCCACCAGATTTACGCTTGCAACGGGGATTAATCCATCATTTTTGTAATACAACTTAGGATGCGCGTACCTTTTTACCCTCCGTTCTTCAATTTTCAGAAAAAAATAATTTTGGATACCACATAATTCACATGTTGTAAATCAATATCAAATCTATTTTCTGCATCAAAATTTCAGTTGACGAAACATTTCATTTCGATGCTTAATTTCAATCCATTGACCATTACCAATATTCCGACAATATTTCAGGGATGGGATTATTTGCATAATTTACTTTCTTAAATGTCACCTTTCGATATAATCCTTCCATCGTGACATGCATACCCTTAAGTATATTTTGATATCCGTGCTCATATCTTAAAGAAACACCCAGATATCCGATGGTGATCATATAACCTCTCTGCAAAGGCTATTGATATTTGGCAAAGTACTTGAACAGTTGTACAGGCTGATGCGACAAGTTCCGCTTTTCGTGGAATATCCCGTATTATATCACAACAGTATTAAGGGCATGTATACCAGAAGGGGGTTTAATTCACATCGAGGTACTAAACGGAAAGGGGTTCTCAATTTATATCACAGCACTCCGTGCAAAATACTATGTATTAACGCCAGAATATGAATTATAGAAATCAGTGGATTGGTGTTATCCCGGCGAGTGATAGAAGTGATTTCGCCTGTGACACATGCTGTCATTACTTAAACATACAGTCACGAATTACATTTGAATGAAATTAAGAAACACAACTTTTAACACACTTAAGTGTATATGGGGAGGTGGTTAAGTAGTCCTCTTTTAACACTTAATGGAATGGGAGGCTCCAGGTTCCTTTATTTCGATACACCATGTAATAAAATAGTTTGACCTATTCTAAACTTTTAAAAACGGCATCGTTTTGCATCTTATTACTAAACAAATCAATATTGTTCAATTTTTCATTCACTAATATTAATGTCTTAGAATAGTCTTAACATGTGCAGAATTTTGCTGAGTTATTCGTATGGTTAACGCGTTTTATGGATGTAGGGCTCCAGGAGCCAGGAGTGATAAATTGTAAATCCGAACACAGAATTTATTTTGTTTTGTATTTTGTAATTGTAAACTGTAACGCAGGTAATGCTATAAAATTATTAAATGTATTACGATATTACGCTTAAAGGGGCATTCGAAGATTTTGTAGGAATGGCACCCTCAAATTTGGACAAAGCCACATCTTGTATACGTGTCCGGATACAAATGTCCAGATGATACAAAAGTATATCCAACATCAAAATCGAATAGAATCAACTGTAATTTCCATCACTTTGAGAGGAGATCACCCTGTACTTTACCTATACTCCGGCGGATGTTTGTGTTTGTATGCAAAAGGAGCATAAAATGCCAAATGACAATGACATCATATACTTTGGCACAGAAAAAAGGGTTTTAACAGGACAGAAAAAATAGAAGGGGGAAACGAGGGTTAAAACTGTAATATTAAACGTATAAAAACTTTGTCCATGTGTTACAGTTAGCGATCTTGATGATCTCCGCTCCTTTTTGGATACATCTGACTTGCTGACGCAAAACATATCGATTGCATGTGCAGTGACAGTTAGATAATCGCAATGTCAGAAGATGTGAATGCTCAACCGCTGCTCCAGCTCAGCTCTATCCCTCTTGAGACGGAGTTATACCTGTTTCGAATTGCAGAGAAAAATCCTTCTCCGGTAATTATTCTGTCTTCTGTAAAACCTGTGGGATAAGTTATAAGAATGGGGATAGAGAGAAAGAGAAAGAGAGAGAGATCATGTGTCATGTTGCGTATCATATTGCAGATAGCTCGTTGTTCTACATAGCTACCGTGTATAGTATTTCTAATCAATTAATCCGGATATAAAACGGGATATTATGTTACATCTAACTTCATACTTTATACATAGACCTTTATCTCAAACTGAAACATGGCAGTTTTTCTCGACGGCTGAGGACTGTAATCGGGATTTTATCTGTCGATTAAATAAATAGATACAAATAAATAAAATTCGACATTTATATAGCGCCTTTCATAATGTTTCAAAGCGCTTTACATAAGATAAGCAGGTTATGATTTCAATACTCTAGCTCACAGCTGTAACTCTAGCCCAAGACACAACATGGTTAATATACTGGATGAGTTACGACTTTACATCTGAAATAAAAAAATATAATAAATATATAAATACATAAATAAATAAATAAAAATAAATATTTAGTCGGCCGCGTCACATATTGACGTATTTGCAAAATATTAATTTCGATAGAAACCGCTTTGAAGATTTTGCGATTTTTATACCTAGTTGAAAATCGCTAAAGATAAATGTCAAATATATTTCACTAATCAACTTCTAATTTACTTAGAAATGCGAAAAAATATGTATAAATGCGTCACTATATGAAAACTACAAATTCGCAAATTCAACATGTAAATAACAAATACGTCGTTATGCGAAAAATTTGCGCAACTACGACACTACGTGAAAACAGCAAAATAGCAACTCTACCGTGAACTGAAATATACGTAGCACAAATACGTCACTATGCGAAACGGCAAATGCTTCAAAATGCAGATACGATGCTGTGGGCCTGCTCAGAATAGATTTTGGATAAATATCTTGTTATGTGATGTTATATCTTACTTATTAAGATACTTTGAGACTTGTAATGGGTTGAGATGGGTTTTTTTAACACTGGCTTGAGCTGGCCATCTCCACGGAAAGATGAATTAATATTCATTCTTGTCTACCTGGAGAACTAAGTAGTTAAATTTCCAAAACAAATATAAATCGTATATGAAATATACCATACTCAGCCTTGGTAATTCCACCAAACCTCACTTCTTCATTGGCGACTTCAACAGCCATAGTACCCAATGGGGCTACAATGAAACTAAAAAAGACGGACAAGCTGTCGAAGAATGGATAGACAGTCAACATCTATGTCTCCTTCACGACTCTAAGCTGCCGCCATCATTTCATGGCGCGAGAGGTTACAACCCTGATCTAGCTATTTTAGTAAAAACATCTCTAACCTGTGTAGCAAGATTGTTCTGGATCCTGTTCCACTAACTCAACATAGACCAATCGGTATCCACGTCAACGCTGCAGTAAGACCAAACAAAGTGCCTTTTAAGCGTCTCTTTAACTACAGGAAAGCAGACTGGCAAGGATTCACTGACGACCTGGACAAGAACGTGAAGAGGATTGCTCCAAAACCCCATAACTAGGACAAACTTGCCCAACTTGTGAACAAGAGTGCCCGGAGATTCATACCCAGAAGGTTGTAGGACGGAATACATACCAGGCTTTTCCAAGGAATGGGCTACAGAATATCAAGCGTATATCACCAGGTTGAAGTGATCCTTTTTCTGGCTGAAAACAAGTGCGAATGTGAGGACAGTTCGGAGAGGGACGAGGATATCTGGAAAAGATCAAAAAACATGGCATACTTTAATTGAATCCACCCGAGATGACCCATAACAGCAAGGAAAGATGGGCTACCATCCGAAAGCTACGAAGGGGATTCAAACAGGAAACCTCCACAGCAGCCAAATGTCACGCCAACCAAGTGGCCCACAAACTGCTTTTAAATGGCAGTGCATGAAAGAAACAAGGAGATCCAATAGACCCTAACAGGTTATTATAAAAAGTGGCGACACTGGTTTCACTTGCCCCATTAACATGGACGAATTGGTAATCCGGTTATGCCTAAAATTCAATAAGAATAAGCAGTAGGCCCTCCACGGAACAACATTCAACTGAGCCAGATAAAAAATCTTCTTGGCCAGTAGCACAAGGAATGGTTCTGAGCTCTACAATTTGCTGCCTTATTGTACCACTAGGTTTCTACAAGATTGGAGGAAAGCACATGTTATGACACTCCCTAAAGCCTGGGAAAGATCACTCAAATCCAAAAGGGCTACCAGCAGACGAATCACTCCTCAGCCATACCTACAAGCTCTTTGGACGTCTCCTGCTCACTCGTATCGCACCGGTGATGTGCGAAACCTCATACCAGAACAAGCAGGTGCGGACCCAGGGCAAATCAACAACAAGCCAAGACTTGTACTCAACCTAACTCAAACCATTGAGGATGGTTTCGAGAAGGGTTATGGTAACCGGAGCTGTATTCGTCGAATTATCAGCAGCTTAGATTCGACCGTTAATCACAGATGCCACTCCATAAGATTCTGGAAATACCAGGGGACATCCGCTTGACTGAGGCTTACGAGGATTCAGCCAACAGGCTGTTGGTTCAGCTAGGAGCGAAGAAGAAAGAAGAAGGCCGATGGATAGTCGGCTCAAGAATGGTCTACCACAAGGGAGGGTGCGTGGACCTCTCCTGTTCAAAAATCTATACCAACGACAACCTTGGGATGGCAGGAGCGAACCTGTCGTTTTATTTGCAGACGATCTTGGAATTAGCGCAAAAGATGCCGACTTGACAGTTGTTGAGAGACTTCTGCAAAGCTTTGGATGAAATCACTCCATATTATGAGAAAAACCACATACGTGCCAAATCCATCTTAAAAAACACAGGTGTGTGATTTCCATCTACGCAACCATGAAGCCAAAGTCAGCTTTAAAGTTACCTGGTCTGGAAACACCCCTGGAGAACTGTGATAACCGGTTACCTATGAGTTACCTTGGACCTCGCCTCTTCTTGCTAAGACCAACATCGAGAAGACGAAGAGTAAAGTTATGTTCACGCCAATAACATCTTGCCACAAACTCACCGGCACCAGATGGGGTGCTCGCCCACATACCCTAAGATACCCAGGGCACTTGCCCTGTGCTACTCATGTGCCAGAGTAGAGTAGGCATGCCCGACGGGATGGGAAAGATCAACACTACTCGAGAAAAAAAAAAGGAACTTTTGATTTGAACTTTGCATGGGGAAATTAAAGATAGGTATCCATTTTTCATTCTGTCCACGGAATCGTTGTTGTGGAATATGGCCAAAGAGACTTTGGATGAGTCTACACAAGTACATTATGACATTCTTTGCTTGCTCTGATACCTTTGTGTAAGCCTGCAAGAAAAATGTCAAACCTTTTTCATTATTCCGAAATCAATGATGGAATCTTACGCCCAAACTTTGAAGCATTATTTCAATAAATGTTCGAAATTGTTCATATATCTTTTCGCGGAAACTTTGAATGCAAATATGTAGGTAATCCTATACAATACAGCCGGTTGACCCACGTTTTTCACCAACGCCTTCATAATCTAATGGGGGGGGGGGGGTTACTTTGGGGAATCAATATTTGATTGAACATTACACACATTCAACGTCCATCTGTCTTTGCATTTGCATCTCAATCCTTTCCTCTCCCCTCCCTCTCTTTTCTTTACTCCCTTTCTGCTTTTCCTTTTCCCACTTCCCTGCATGCTTTACCGGTAGCTTAAGCTTATTTTCAGGTCAGATACATGGGGGAGGCCGGGAGGGGTAATGTGCCCCCTTCCCCATTCCTCTGTTACGCTATTGTTATTGACTAGTGTTAAGAAATATTATCAAAAACATTTGGTACGGATTAGCTAATGGTTACCTAGAAAAAAAAGGTTATTTAGCATTTAGATAACTCATTGGCTTTACTGCTGTGGGCGTGAAGAATTGTACAACCGTGGTCAATATGTTTTTTTGGGGGGCGTTTCGGTAATGTACCATATCTACAATATGGGAAAAGGCAAACTTTTAATTTTTTTAGCAATGACAGTAGATATGATGAGCTATTGTTTTCCTGTATAAAAATAATTTTAAAACTTGTTAAATATTTTAATACTTTTCTGAAATCCAGTGTAAATCTTTTTGACTCACCCTGTATATGACACTGGTACTTCTTCATAAGCCTACACGACTGTAGACTATAAAAGAAGTCCATACTGTCGTAGGAGCGTGTGTAGGGTGGACAGGAAAGTTAATATATTTTGCCTTTTATTCCCGAGGTCTTCCATATTAAATGGCAGATTTGAACCCTTCTATTCCCCTATAACGCCAGTAGAATCTTGCAGATCATTCCAATTCTGGATGAGTCCGGGGGGTGAAGGAGTTTTGTAGACACTTTTAGTGAGCAAATGAGCAAAATATGGTTTAGGTATGGTTTTACTATGTGTAGTTCGCCCACCTCTATGTGGATGTGAGCGAACTAGTGTGTGTGGTACAGCGCAAAAGGCAGGAGATCCCGGATCGGAGGGGGGGGGGTGCAATCGATATGTGCATTACACTAAATCGTGGAAGAATTCTCTTGCTGACACTTGATCACAATTCTCCCTACCTGATGATTTACCTGACGCGCCGTGAGTATTCGGCACAAGCCGTTTGGGCCTAGTGTGTGCACAATGGCGACGGTTTGTTTGGCCGCTGAATGCTTGCTATATTGTTGCAATCATCCACACAGGTGTTTTGCAACCGGTGTTTCTCGGAGAGGTGTGTATTCGCGCCAGTCAAATACCGTATATCAGTCTACTTTATTTTTTTTCACACAGTCAAGATGTTTGTAGAGAGCTCTGATAAAAGTAATTTGGAAATATTTGATTTTAACACGAGTTATTCATCTCATCATTGAATTGGAGAAAACGTAATACGGCGTGAGAATGCACTGCGAAGAACTATTTTATCATTGAAATGTGCTTGTAAAAAGGGACGATAAAACACGACTGTATCGACTATATTGGTACGGGAAAGATATACTGCTGGCCATGAAGAAAAGACTGAAACTTATTGATTACAGTGAAATCACGATCGATGGACACTGATATTAACTAGTGAACGACGGATGAAATGGGATAGCTGCAATTTTGAGAATTTTTAATCGTGATCAAACTTAGTACAAAGACCCATTCGACGTCGGTCGTTTTGCAAATTGTCAAAAGAAATACGCTAGTGAGCATAAAATACACAAAATGATAATGACTTGACTAATATGCTGGGAATTCAAGTATGACTCTGCTGGACCAGTCAAGCAATAGATTGCCAATCGAATTAAAAGGACTTCAGCAAAACGTATCGAAATTCAAAATCAATGGTAATCGGGTGTCACGTCTCCTACTATGAGACGACGAGGACGATTCAACATCAACGCAACCATCAGAATTTACGTATCCAGAAAAAAACATTAACCGAGTGCAGGAATCCAAGTTTGCTTAAATAGAAGACTCATCTTAACTTAGATGTCGAGACGGAGTCGACGGGATATGATATCGCCACTGGCAAGCAGCGCAGCACTGCAGTTGATCATGGAGAAAAATCATAGGTGTTGGAAACGATAAGTGTAATTTACCTTCTGCCTTCTACCTTCCGGGACCTTCTGATTTAGAGCAGGTTTGTGGCGCGGCGGGCATCACTCATGATAACAAATTGACTACAGCTACATTGGGCCATTCAGTTTCAGAAATATGTTTGTTGTATCTTAAGTTGTATGACTATTTGTTGTTAATCACTCCTTAAGCCTTTACTTATTATCTGCCCCGTAATGCAATTACTCCAATGCATCCAGTTATTGTACTACACTACATTGGATGTTCGGATTTGTACGAAGAAAAGGACCTGTGGCAGGAAGATAATAAATAAAAGCTCAGCATGAAAGGCCATAGTTAAATTCCTTTCAGGTCCCTGTTGTAAGGTGAGATAAATATATCCCTTTGCATGGTCTGCAACTATCTGCGTATATATTGGCAGTGGCACATCAAAAAATATTGTATTGCAGGTTAATAAAGTGGATCTGTTATTACTGTAGAAGGGACGTTCACACAGCTCAGAAATAATACTAATATGGGTTAGGTCAATTAGCAAATATTTTTGTTATAAATATAAGATGTGCAGTGCACCTTATCTGTAAATTTCCAATACCATGTTAAAAGCCAGCACATTTCTTTAAAGAGGGACTCTGGAGAGAAAACTTTTGAAGGTGCAAGGTCGATATGGGTGTATTGGGTCAAACCAGAAAGCCTGGGGATCTCGGGTTGTAGGAGTAACTGATGGTATGCTCATTTTAGTTGACATGCCTGCCCGGCCTGCCTGTCAGTCCAGGGCTGGTGACATCATTCATTGTGTGTTTGGCATGCTTTTTGAAAAGCATGCAGGCATTACTTCACACAAATGTTATTGCATATTTGGAAAATCATGTAGGTATTTTACTCTATAAACCTGTTTCGAGATATTGATCTGACAGGATCTGACTAACACATATTTGGCTACGACCTTCATGTAATATTCAAATTTTTAGTTCATTTTTATTCAAAAAGTTTATTTTGACCACTATTTATATTTCTTACATTCGCCATTTTGGGCAAAATCATGGCCCATATGTTTCTGTTAGTAGCTTGACAATAATATAGCCATGCCTTATTAGGATTACGATCTAAACATTATTCATTAAAGAATTTTATCGTTATGCCCAGGCCTACTTGTATTTATCGATTGTGGCAGCCATTGCCAATTCTTTGGGTTACGGGCTCATACAAATTGACATTTGGCTTTGTATTATTATTATTATTATTATTATTGTGGTTATTATTATCATTATTATTATTTTTATCATGAAGTAACTTTGCCAAAAAGCCTTAAATAACCGTTACCAACTCCATTTTACCTCTTGTAACAAAAATGAATTGAAATGGGATGGTGGCTACGGTGAGTAATGGGGTCATTAAAGTGTGTGTGTGTGTTTGTGTGTGTTTTTGTGTTTGGGGGTGTTTGAAACCCCATCATTGTGCACTTCAAAGACAGCGGAAATGTTCATACACATTTACATAATACACAGTAAAGGTAGTCACTTACATGGCAGAACAATTACTGCATCGATTCTCTTGATCATTGGAATAACATATCGCTTTCTCCTAAAAATCCTAAACAGTTTTGAATTTTCCTGGACAGCCGCCACTCCCACCCATGATAGACATGGTATTATATTATAGCAAAATTCAGAGACTTGGACATCGAAGTATTGCGTAATCTACTCGGCGGACTAAGTGGGAGAGTGTTTCACTTCTGTTTACATAATTTATAAGACAGTTCAAATTAAATGTATATCAACTATCCACTATAAATCCCACGTGATTCATGACAGAAGCAACCTCTCTGGCGCTTGTGACACATGATGTCATGTAAGTTATGAAATTGGTTTTCAACGATATTTGAAACCAAACTTCAGCATCTTCATTTGCCTGTCAATGAAGAGCACCTATGTGTACGTTGCCAGGGTCCCCGGGGCCCATTGTTAAGAAAACATTTCCAATCTTGACTGAACAACTTGTCAATCAAAATTTATAAGCAAATACATTCCAAATACAATCGCATCTAAAATAAAGCTACAAGTATGCTATTGAATCTTGAGTGTTAGGCCCCAGCGACATTTTATACCCTTCGGGGATGAACAGAAAATCTCGACATATAACGGGTACTGACCCTTTTTCATTCATTCAGATGTAAATCGTAATGCAGTATAGACAAACATGTGTTATGGTATTCTGGTTTAAGCTGTAATAATTAGCTAGACGTATAACTGGACATTTCGTTCGATTTGTTTCAGTTCGTGATCTTGATGATTTACGTTGGCGACACCGATATCTGGCTTTGGGTTTTGCTGTGCGATTTCCCGAAAGTAATTAATTCCTATGCCCCAGCACCCGTGGGGTACCTCACCCACAACTGAGTGTGTGTGCCTCTAACGGGTCAAAACGGACCCAAAAGTGAGACATGTTTATAGTAAGGGATAAAATGCGACCTACATCGGCGCGCTTATGTACTTACCCCTTCCCACTGAGTACCCCGCCCGGACTTCAACCCTAGCCCCCTTAAGACAATAAACCGTTTGCTGTGCGATATCCTGAAAGTAATTAATTCCATGCATGAAACTAAGCTATTAAAATCTCAGAGGAAAATTCAGCAAAAGTAATTATTCTGCCTGGTGTAGAATATGTGTGGTAAAATATGACGATGGGGAACATGGAGAAAATGGACATATCGTAATGTAAGATATCATATTGGAGGTAGATTGTGGTTTTACCTATCGTCTGCAGGGCTACTTAATCGATTAATCGGGTTACAACAAGGATGCTGTTGACTTTCGTATTACCTTCTATTGCTCACTACTCCCAGCGGGATTTTTATATGCCAATAAGATAAGCACCACTCTAGCAACGAGGCATGGTCATATGGGAACTGAATTATGACATTGTGTAGGTACGATTGAAATAATTGAGTGAGCAAAGAGGCAACTTTCAACTTAAGTAGTCGTTGACTGCAATTGGTCGTATGCTTTTTAGCTGTAAAAACATGACATATTCTTAAACGACATTTTCACACCAGTGATTGAAGAGATGTCTCACTTGTACATTTTCCCCTAAATGGAAACAGTAATCAGAGTAGCTTGTGTAACAAATTTGAGAATTTAACGAGACTAGTCACGTGACATCTTCTAAGAAGTAGTCTCTTTGCGCAATTCTCAGTCTGATTTCATGTGATATAGGAAACATTCCCGATTTGGTTTCCCAAGACTGAGGTTGTAATATGATAAATTGATAGCCTTGTGTAAAGTATTGTGATTGAATCTGTGGTGGTTGCTGCACAGTGTAACTTGTCAATAAATAAAGCAGTCTGCTGTATGCATTGTGTTAATGATATTTAACTTCACGGATTTAGATTTAGGGTCAATATTCCCCAAACGCAAGGCACGGGTCCGCTCCGTGATTTTTTCAAAAGTGAATTTAAATGCAATTAAAGTCTGCCGGGCTAATTTTAGCAAAATGGCGGAAATTTGACTTTGTCCAAGGATGCAAGGGTTAACACTCACTTGAATCATTAGCAAAGGTTAGTTAAAATAAAGAGAATACTTGACAAATTGATTAATCAGAGACTAGTTGAGAATCAGTATATTCATCTCTAATCCAACTTACAAATATCACTTACATTTATAACATTTCTGGCGCACATTTTAAGACATAACACACGTTTGTGCCTTGCCGATAAACTTCTTGATTCTATGCAAAGATGAGCTCAATAATTACAGTGTTCAAGATGTTATACACAACGTTGCATGAAGTGACGTGCTATTCAAATAAATACAGGGCGAGTCAAAAAAACCCGGATTGTGTCCGCCATTTTGAGTTTTTAAATAATAAATATATAACGTATGTGATGTCATCGGAAAGCCTATTTCATTATCTTTAATTAGCTGCAAAGATAATTCCAATCGGTTAAGTATAGGCCGAGCTACAGTCTTTTGAATAGTAGTCCGGTTTTCACCCTATCCACGGATTCCCATTTGAATGCACGGCGCCCGACTAAGCAAATGTGATTCCGTTGGACAGTGCAGAAAACCGACTGCTGGATTCAAACGACTGTAACTCGGTCTATACCTAACCGATGTGAATCATCTTTGAAGCAAATTAAACATAATGAACTAAGCTTTAAGATGATATCACATATGTTAGATATAATTATGTTACTTGAAAATTCAAAATGGCGGACACAATCATGGTCAATTTTTTTACTCACCCTGTATTTTGACGTTTCTCCTCGGTGCATGACAATAATATGGTAGGTTCTATAGCAATTGTTAATATGCCCAATCCGTGGACAAAATTAAATTTCCGCCATTTTGATAAGATAAGCCAGCACACTTATTCTTGCATTTTTTAAAAAGTTTTTTTTCACCAGTTACATTAGATTACTTATAGTAATATTGCCAGAAAACTAAAAATTACCTTCTGGAAGTATGTCAAATGGCGGCCAAAATGGGTTTATTTTTTTATTGGGTCACCCTGTAAGCGAAAGTATGTGTTCAGCCATTGAAGTATTTTTGTGTATTTTGCCATAACTGCTTATCCCTAAATTTTGTTAATGGCAAAACTACGTAACTTTACAAGTTGTGTTGAAACCCTAAAAAAAAAAAAAATAATTTACCCTCAAAATTGAGAATAATAGAGAATATGATATGATGAATATATTAATTATATAAAAACCTGCCAATTTTGTAAAGTATAAGAAAATGCAAACGAACTTAGGTAAATATCCCAAATGGCCGATATTTAAGATACGCCTAAAAGTGCTGATATTTTGTCAGCTCTTATATAAATTACTTTTGGAAAATATACCTCAAGAATTATCCTGTAGTTTTTTGTGTTATATTTGGTTCCATCAAAATCTATTTTGAAAAATTAATTGCCTTAGTTTTAATGAAGTTGAATTCAGAGTTGAAGTTGCCAGTAAATGTGTACATTCACATGGGAGTTTGTTTATTTCAAATTTCAAATGCACATACTAACGATCAGGATTTCTATCAATAATTTACGATACTTTTCCTCTAAATTCTGAATATTTCTGCAGGTCACAGAATACTGCAGTGCAGGGGCAATGTGCTTTTGAACTTTGATTATAATATATTTGGCATTAGTCAATTATATACGTATTTCATGAATACTTTCTAATATAAAATCGAACCGAATCTGATATGTCAAGTGATTGCCATTTCTCCTGTGAGTATTTGCTCAAAGTTAAATTAGCCTTAGAAAATACTGCGTCGTGTGGGTTATTTCACCGTTTAGATTATATACCATTATCTATAATCAAGATATACTGCCTCCGATAGCAGCGTCATATCAAGAGAGTAATTTAACTTTTTTTCAGTTGATGGTTTCTTGGATGCGGGCGAGGCGTATGAGCATTATTCAGTGATACTCGCACTACAGACAAAATACAAAACACACCAGCGCGCTTCTGCGTTCACAGTTCGAATCATCAGTGGGTTGTCACACGATGTCGTGCATACGGATTACCAGGCTGAGGCACATAAGCGGTATTCGCTTAGAATCACCCACAAACGTCCGGTCCCTGCTCCTGGTGCCCGTTCGCGTGTGAATAGAAGCTTAAAATGGTTTGGTATGAATTCATGCCGCTATTCAGCTGTTGCCCACATGTTTTCATTTATGTATGGGTTTTCTTATTATAATCGACTCTAAAGTGAGAAAAATTCGATTTGGAAATAGGAGTTCTAGCCTAAGACCTTTGTGAACGACTCTTCAACATAAACTTTTGGAGTGCCGTGTTACATGAGAAAACATCGTGATTAAGAGTTAGAAGCATTTTAAACACCTTATGAATTCGACTTATGGTATACTTCCCACGTGCTAACGGTTGGAGAAGAAGCAGAAAAAGATTGACTTGGGTTACGTAACAATTGTTTTATATCTCGTTATCTGCCGTTAATCCTGGGAATAGGGATTGTAAGTAACTCAGCCTTTCTTTTCGTGGTTTTTCGTGTGTAACGTTTATGCATAACATCAACTGGGTGTTTATAGCCAATTTTCCCTCGCTGGATTGACATTTTACTGCTGGCTGGTTCCTAAAATTATCAACTATAGGGGTTCACCTATTTATCCCGATAGCACAAAATGTTGGAATTGGAGGTTGAATCGCAGGGACCGTGTCTTCAAACACCACTTATTTTGGCCTCTCTGCTTTTCATTAGCCCATGTCTCTTGGGAACGTTTTCGAGCTGTATGTCAGCCTCATTAAAAAAGCCTGCAAAATGGAAAACATGTTGTCGTATTAGTAACTGACATGGATTTTATGCATTGGATTTTCCCTAACCTTCTGTACTAGCTTTCGTACAATTGTAACAGAAATGTCTATCTGGCCATGACAAATGGAACATACTCGATTGGGCCACAATCCAAAGTTTTGTCATCTATTTCGCCTCAAGCAGACAGCTATGCCGATGGCGCGCAAACGACACCATTCTTCATATGTTTTGTTACAAAGATCCTGCACATCCTGATAATTAAAGGAGTTGAAAAAGGTCCTTCTTCTAGGTTGCTAGACACTCGCAGGATTCAGATCTCAGAAGAAACGAAATGAGAAGGAACGGCAAGCATTCAGGTCACTCGGATGTTACTCATCAATAGCTTCCTATTTTTTATTCTACTTTTACCTTTGAATTCTTATCATCAGTCGATCACTTCGGTTTGCAACTTACTGCGCACGTATTCGGTCTTACGCTGACAAACGCCACGATAGTGGAAGTTTGTATTCAGGCCTCTCGTAACATAAATCCAATTATCAAAACATGTGTCTATAGTACTTTAGTAAAGATTCGAAAAGATTTATTTTAGCATTTACTGGAAATTCAGCGGAGGTTATAAAAGCGCAGGAGTCGATACGCCGTAGCGATTTATAAATATGTTTCAAAACAAAATAGTTGACACTCGTTGGTTTTAAGAACATGTTGCAATTAGATATTATGCCGTCGTCGCGTCACTTCGGCTGCTTTCTTCTTAAACCTTTTTAATCACAACTTCATTTATAATATTCCGACTTTAGTTGAGATTACTGGTGAATGGACATTGACATTACAATGATTTCAAAAGGCAGGAATAATCGGGTATGTTTAAGATAACACTGAACGCAAACGACACATTACGATTTTTTAAAACCTCTATGTTTAACAAGCGTATGACGTTTAGCTGAATTGACATCCCAGGAACAGAGGAGGTTTGTACTAATACTGTGTGAAAAGTTAGACCTTTTACTGAAGCTCGTAACTTTCAAAATTATGGGAGGTTTCGAAGAAATAAATGTCTAATGCAAACGCCTAATTTTACTCCACGTCCTATTGAAAATCTTTGTCACAGGAGAGTGAATAGACAATGCGAGGCGTAAAAATAGGCGCTCACGATGGTTCTTCGCAATCTCCCCAGTCGTAAAAAACAGCCTACAGAATTACGTATTTGTGGAGTGTGGTTAGCCCCCCAGCAAATTTTCCAGGTGAGTGGGATTTATCGATATGACATCAGAACAGAAAAAAGGGGTGGTTAAATGTTCATCAGAACAGTTAAAAGGGGTAATGTTTCATATTTTATAGTTTGGTATAAACGCCTGGGACAATTGCAGTTTGTCTTTTTGAATATGGTATTCGAGCAAGTAAGGATTTCCACCTATGTATTTATGGTGTTTTGAGGTTACTCCATATCACGTCCGGAATGATCACGCAGTGAGGAGAAATATTACGTTATCAATGTTAATCACTGACCAAAAAGTTTGCCCAATTTCTTTAGCACAACTCAATTTACAAGTACTAGAAATATGAAGAGTGTTTTAAGCGAATACAATTCGCGTCCAATTTGGCCCCCCCTTTATCTTCACTCTAAAAATATAGTACTTAAATGTTGATATTTCAAAAGGGGGGAACATCTCATCTCATATAAGAGGGGTGATCAGTTGAAAGGTACATCCGAATTTCATAGTTAGTTATACACCACACTGGCACAAAAAGTTTTGAAACATGCGGAAAACGTATTCATTATCACAAATTAATTTCAAATTATCACGATGGTTCTTGACCACACATTATGTATTTAAGGTAATGTTATTGTGCTTGTTTACACATGTTATCCCCAGATTTAAAGATAATCACACCATTGACGATGCCCAACTTACGGATACTTGCTACATCAGCAAAAAGATAAGGGCCCGTACAAAGCTGGACAACTATTCAACCTCACGGCATGAACATTTGCAGTTTGGCAATGGATTTCGATTTGAACATCTACCTTTTTTGGTTTTTATTGTTTTCCTTACGTTTTTTGCTGTACGTTTTTGCAACCTTGTATGGACTATTGCCTTTTACACATTCTGTATTCCACTGGAAAAGAGAATGTATATCACTGTCTTACAAACTAACTTGTTACTGAAGCGGTCTTTGGTTATCTAATTACGGTTTATTTCATACTTTATTTTTTTTTTTTTTAACTGTTAATTATTCTGCTTTTAGACACCAAGTGGAACACTATGTAACAGTATTTATTTTGTTATTTTGCAAATAGTTCTTGATAAGCGTTGTACAAATCAACTTGTTAGCACTACTGCCTCTAATTTCGGCCATTTGACTTTATCTAACATACCTAGCGATATTTGTGCGGCCAGACAAGGGCGCAGTATGTAAGCTTGATAAAAGATTTTTGTTCAAGATTTACGACACATCGATACAATTATCAAAAATCAAATACATAAAAATAGATAATCCACAATACACTGTCTCGTCGATTGTCAATTACCTGATTTCATGTCATCAAAATGCTGTCAGAATAACTTAAACAAAACAAATATGATTACCGGCGTCCTTGCTCGCGGACTTAAATGAAAGAGCGACCATCATCATTTCCTAAGCCTTAAACGTTCGTCTTATCAAGCGCTTTTAGTAACACCGCTTTACCAACGGGAGTTTGCGAAAATCCAGGGTTGCAATGGTTTTGGGGTGTATAAAATGATAATAGGGCTGTTTTGAATTTAGAGTGACGGTGCGCATGGCTACAGAGAGCATAGCTTTGTAGCCATGGCGCGATGTTCCAATGGGTATTAGGTTTGATAGAGATTACTTTCGCAGGGGACGTTTATTGGAGTTTTTTGATTTATGCACATGTAATTTATCAGAAGCATGATTGATGTAGTCCCATTATTTTTTCTAATATGGAACAGATCACTGCCTAGCTCCTACACGTAAACAGGTCGAAAAAATTATTTTAAAATATCTGGTGTACAAGCCCAAGTTTTGAATTTTGTCCTCAGAATCATTTGTTTAAATAAAAAAGCACTCAGTCAAAGAGGAAAAGAAAGCAAAGGTGTTTCATGGCAAAAAAAGCAATTTTGTCATGCCGTTCGCGAGGGACTCCACATGGGGACAAAATTTTGCACCCTCAAAAATAATTGGGATCTTCAAGATCGAAATGAGGAACTACTACTTTGAACAGAAAGAGGTAAGTTTAATACTTACCTATCCACATTCAAACAAGCAAATACTGATATTTTTGAGTTTTTGGGGTCGATATAACTCCTAAAATTTAGCTACCTTCACGTGTAAAAGTATACGAGTTACCCCCCCCCCCCCGTGAAATCGTCTACCTTGCCTTATAATGATTTAGCTGAAGTTTTGACATGATATATCATTGAAAAATAAAGAAGCTAAAGAACATTCCCCAAGAACATAGCATCTTTCACAGTGTAATTCACTACTAAGACCAAATTAAAAGCAAAGCTGAAAGTCATCACATGAAACTGGATGTAAAAACAAGTTGGGGTGGCAAATTGGACACAAGTGTTATTGCATGCAAGGTAAGTTTTGGCCTCCAAATCACACATTTGGATTCCAAATGGTACAAATCACCTACCATGAGATAACCGAGGACTCTTAGGAAGAAACCCGGGATTACAAAATCAGTTAACAGTTGCATATTGGATCAGGAAATGGATCGAGTTAGAGGCATGCGGTTGCCATGCAAGTCTTGCGTTAATGACCCGTCCAGTCAAAGGGTGATGGTGTCACCCGAGGCAAGTTAAGCTTATCATTGATGTTAAATGTTTACAAATTCATGCGTTGACATGGACACCTGCTTACTATTACTGTTTTCATGGCATCACTAAGGAGCATTAATTTTGCATTGATTTTGAATTTTGACATGCGCTGGAAAACAATTTTAAGATTAGCTACCCGATGATGGTAAATGGATGATGCCAAAAGTACGTCATTGAAAAGTTCCCACACTATGACTAAACTGCATTGAAAATAGTCTTACTACGCCTTCAAATGCATTGAAAATAGTCTTGTTTATACATAAGAACCACATGTATATTCTCCTATCTTTGTCGATTACGCTGTGACAACGTAGATACAGAATGCTTGCTGCTTTGCCGTATTGTAGTTATCAACGGTAACGAGAGATGAAAAGTTTGGTATCAGGTGTCAGGTCACGTGTCAGATATCATGTCCGTGTCCAGGTAATCGGTATCAGTTTTGCTTCTCGGGGCGACCGATAATAATAATCCGAACTAGTTAAATGAAGGTCTGTACATGACCTTCTGCCCACATGGCTATTATTTTTTTTCAAAAGACACCGTTTATTAATGTCTAAACAGTACAAAATTTACCTCTTCCCTACTGATTCAAAAGCCGACGTACGATGACGATAATCGTGTTTTTTTTTCCAATGTAGGGAATCGTAGTCAATTTTTTACCTAATGGGTCCCCCGAAGCAAAATAATAACTCAACTGCCGTACGTATCAAATCGTTATTTTTTTCCAAAAATTGGCTGTTATTCCCATAATAAAATTCTTGTTTAAGATTCAACATCTGTATATTGTTCTTTATAATTAATCTTCATTTTCCCCGCATGAATGTGAAAAAAGATCGGTTCCATAAGTCTACAAACTGAAAACCTAGTCACCCGGCTAAATACCCTTACCGTGGACTTAATGAGCAGACGGATCCCCGTTTTAGTTGTAAGCAGGCTTACAGCCATTGCGCGCGGCGGCGGGGGTTATGCGTCCAGGTTGAACATAAGGCACGTCCTCTTTCACAAATGCCCCTCTCTCCGCTGTTCAATGTTGAGCCACCTCTGTACTCCACCTCATGTCACCTCTCCCAACATGATTGATAGGGGTTGGGAATCCGGCCCCTTCCATTTAAAATATCGCATCAGTCCAAAACAGCCCACACTGTAAAATAGACACATATTTAAACACTTAGTTATTAATGTTCCCCAACTTTTTTGCTGATGATCGATACCAGTGCCTAGTGAACGCCAAAAACTTCCAGTCATTGTTTTCTCATGCTTTTTGTCATTATATCGAAAAAATCGAAGGTATCCATTTTTACCTGGGTGAGGGTATCTCCCTCCTTACGGGTTTAGGGTATATCATCAAAGTCGGGTGTTTTTTGCCCACCGATAATAAATATATACTTCATCTCTGATAATAGTTTGTCTATTTTGGATCTAATGGTGTTACATAAACTATAATTTGCTCATTTTAGCCAAAAAAAAACCCCGAAAATCTGTTTCTCCTATCTTTTTGGTGCAACATTGGATTTTTTGCCCTATGTGAAATTTCAATTTTGCCTACTCGCGGACTTCATGTGGTACCTATTAGCTATCGTGTATATTATAACCAAAAGTGATAAGACCAGGCGCGGATCCAGGGAGGGGCGGAGGGGGCGCGCGCCTCCCGGGTAATTCTTGCAAATTCTTTTCAAATCACCCATTTTAGCTATTTTGGACCATTACAGCCTTTCAGCCCCCGGTAACTTTTGCCGTTTTTTCAAATCCTGGATCCGCCCCTGAAGCGGGGGTTAACTGGGATGTTAATACTTAAGTTGACCTTGTGGCAAACTAGAAGCACAATTATGTGCAACATGTAACAAGACATAAGAAATCATTTGAGTCATTTGGTAATTCTAAGTGTTTGGCATATGGCGTGTTTTTGTAATAAAACAAGCAATATGTAGAAATAAACATATGTTGAAATCAATTTATATTTTTATACCCTCGTTACGAAGGGGGAGGTGCATTGACGGCTAATGAATAGGTGGTATGTACCGTTCTACATATTGTGAAACCGCTACCACAAGCAAAGCAAAAACAAACAAACAAACACCAAAAAAAAAAAAAAAAACAAGCAAACAGACAACAAAGATATAGCGAGCGAGAGACAGACCGACATGCAATGTGGTTATTGACTTTTTCTCGTAAAATAATGTCCCTGGTGGGTTGATATCCAATGCACTATGTAATTGATGCTCGCTTGATATTTCAAATATTTCCAAACTAAGTGGCATGTCCCTACTTATACGTGCATGTACTATCCTCTTTCTTTTAAAAATGTAATGTTAAACGCAGGAATGTAACTTGTTGGCTACATAATGATCTTCCGAATACTTTCATGTTTGTGCTGCTGTCGCAACCGTCCGTAACTGGCATTTTTAATGGATGTGGAAAAAATATGTAAATGAGCATAATACCGATTTGTAAAGTGCATATCTCAAGCTCCCATTCAAGCGGCACTGGCACATTTTCAAAAATATGACATTTCTTCAATTTGCTCGCATATGATATCTAGGCCATTGGAAGTATAGATATTATATATACACACAAAAAATAATATACCCAAAAGCATATGTGACATTAATACTGAGGCCTAAATGTAATCTGTAAGGCTAACTTTTAGTTTGTCGTAACTTTAATCACAAATGTACATGTCATGAATATCATAGACTCGTACTCATTGATATTAAACCACAAATGTCCCCGACCGGTCAAACAAGGTGCATACCGTGAGCTTCAACTCTTAGTGCTGCAGCAAGTGGAAAAAGGCCTTAGATTTCTACCAACCAGTGCCGGATAATAACATAGCTAAAATTGATCATTGGGTGAGTAGTTCATGAAAATACGTGATGACAAATAAAAGTGATGGCAATTCGCATAAACCAACATTTTCAAAAATGGCCGACATTTTAAATGTAATAGTACTACTATGGTGAACTTGTGTTGGGTGTATGTGTTTCTGGGCAAGAGTTCAATATTCAATGGGCCAGAATTGCTGATTCATGGAAATATATATAAGCACGGCGATTTTTCATGTTCATCGGTAAAGCCCGAGAAATTTATCGGCCATGTCATGTGCACATATAGTAATTGGTGAGAAAAAAGCAAAAGCATCGTTTTTTGCTGATCCGACATACTTTCTTTGATTTATAAGCTACTAACTGCATTCAATAGTTTTTTTATCTCTCGGATGATCGTGCTTATCCCTAAAAGCAGGTACTACACAAGCATTGGTGCCGAATAGACCCATGTAGAATTTGCAAATTTAGAGGAGCAAATATTTTATCGCTGGCTTCCCTTTTAAGAATCAGGGCAATATTTGGTCACTTAGGGAGTTGGTTTTAGTCAAGAGATCAAACTGTTTCTACATGGTACATATCAAACATCATCTAGATGAAAACAAAATTGATAGTATGCACAACGCTGGCATAAAGGCAGATATTATCTTTGACGCATAAATTAAATAAAGCATAGCACGATACTAGGCCAGTGGGCGGATCCAGAATCCAGAATCAGAAAAGCAGGGGCGGCAGGAAGAGTTAAATATTGCGAGGTATCGGCAAACAGACGTATTCATGCAGAACTCTTTAGTGAGGTAGGATTGTTGTATCAAGTGGACCACTACGAAATTCCTAGCTACAATACATGGTAAAGAGTTAAGAATATTAGCACATTCTTTTGAAGGCGCCCCCCAAATTTTCACAAATTTGAGATTTTTACACGGTTTGATTGGTAACTGGCTAGTAAACTAGACCTGTGAATGGTTAAGCTCGAAAATGTCTATGTGTCACAAACGAGGAATTTTGGTATAGAATAATTATTATAGGGGATCCCCGATATAATTCAACGCTGCCGGAAACGGCTTCATGTGAAAGAGCCGGGAAATAGCGCCTGTACGTGTCTACGCTCATCCATTCTTGATTTAATAGTTAGGGAAAGTCAAGTTGTTAGAGGTTCTTTTCTCGAGGTGGCACTATTCATCATGGACGGACATAAACGTAGATTTCAGATCTGCCGTTAAGTCCAATTGGCGATCCCAATTCTAATACAAAAAATCGCTTATTTTGTGACAATACGCATTTTTTAGCATTCTCAGTTCGCAGGTATAGTTTCCTAGACAATTACCAAAGTAAATGTGCAAAAAATATCAAATTTTGAAAATTGGGGGAGCTCTGCAAAAAGTGCTAATTATGCTTTTTGAGAACCAGTATAGCATTTTGGTTGATAACACACAATTTTTAAAAATCTACTTGTGCCCTGCTTTTCTGATTTGGATCCGACTTGATACTAGGTACAAAAACAATAACAACTAGAGCTCGTCTAAAACATCTCATGGTAGCACTCAGCAAGAAACTCCAAGGAAAAAGAAAAGGTGACCAAAAAACACTGGGTGCTACCCAAAAGCATGAGAGGACCCAATCACAATGCAATTCATTTATACAAGTCAATTAAGCGTATCTTTTGAAAACTAGTAAGTCCCACAAAAGAAATTGCACAGAAAAGTTAGGGGAAAAACTGTAAAGCATCGTTTTGAGATTTGTTCATCAAAAGCCATTACAATCATTCTGGACACGGGCTGTTGACAATCTATGATTTTAGAAGATGCACTTCCATTTGATAATGAAAGTTCCACGGGAACTATTGCATTACTTCAGGGATAGGGGCGAATTGTGTTAGTGTTACTCTTCATAACAAGAAGAGTTCTGGAACTGTCACAATTATTAGTGCTGCAGCATCAAGTCAAAAAATGTCCTTAAATTTCTACCAACCAGGGCCGGAATAATAACATTTGCAATCATAGCTAAAATTGATCATTGGGTTGTGTAGTTCATGAAAATACTTGATGACAAAATTAAAATTGATGGCAATTCGCATAAACCAACATTTTAAAAATTGGCCGCCATTTTAAATGTAATAGCACAACTATGGTGACTTAGTGTTGGAGTGTATGTTGTCTGTGTCAAGAGGTTCAATATACAATTGCCAGAATTGTCTGAGTCATGGAAATATATATGCACGGCTATTTTTCAAGATGGCCGACATCTCGTCAAAGAAAACCGTATATTTCTTTTCATATAATCTAAGATGGTGATTTTGGTGTCAAAATGAGTGCTTTCTTGTTCAAGGAGTTCAATAAAACTATTCTCAAAACTGTAGGATGAATATAAAAGTGATGTTTATTTGCATTTGTCACTTTTTTCCAAGATAGCCCAATATTTGAAGTAAAAGTACCCAAGAGTCTTAACTTACTGCAATATCAGGCCTAATGTGGCAAAGTGATAAAATATATATATTAACACATATGCTTGATAATTAATACCAACACAGAATCCTCAGTAACTCCTCCTCATTTAGAACCTCCAAACTGCGCTTTATGGCCCCTATGAACGAAAACCCTAAAACATTGACTACCAATAGGTGTGCACGTGACCAAGACCATTTAATTGTTAGAATTCGGGGCCATTTTACTCTTGACATATCTGAAACAAACAAATAATAGTTTCTAGTAAAATAATACAGGCCTAAATATAAAAATTCCCATGCAATTCCAGATATATGTTTTGGGTGAATACATATAGAGTAGTTAAGGTGTCTTATTTTGTGTGTCACATTGGTAGTCCATGAAAAATATGACTCACGACTCATCTGACAGTTTTGAGAATATTGCTGTTGCAACCCTTGACCTAAAGGGCCATTTATTGGGCCATTTGTGAAAATGATCAGAGATGTATTACCAGAAGTAATTCAGAACACAGGGTTTCGTGTGCATAGACGGCTTGATTATTTATTCAAAAAATGATAACTAAGTCGAAGACAAGCATTTAACTTGTACTATATGAAAGGTAATTGTCATAGAATTACTTGTGGGCTGAAAAATTTGAAGAAATAATTCGTCCATGTTTTCAAAATGCAACAAAACTAGCAAATTAATGACAATTTGGCTGAAAATCAAAGATGGCGGCCGTGAAGCTATTGTTTTTCAGGTGCTCACAAAAACAGTCATCAGAAGAAAATTAAGTTGAAGACAAGCCATTGACATGTATTATAAGAAAGATAATTGGATATGGATTAATTTACGACATCAAAAATTGAAGAAAAATTTTTCTTTGGTTTAGAAATCCACAAAATGTAGGACAATTGGTCAAAAATCCAAAAAATGGCGGATATACAATAAATATTCAGGGCCGAACCTTGTGAGAAAAGCATCATTTTTCGCTCTTCGACAGCAGATGTTAAACTCCATTTACAACTCCCAAAAGTATTACCGTGCATATTTTGCATTAAAAGAGCTCGCCAAAGCTGAATCAAACATGGAACAAAGAGGCGACCGGGCGAGCCTGCGAGGTCGTAATCTAATTGTACTGAACAGCAATTTTAACACGATTGAAGAGGTGCTTTTGTTTGAAGATATGTAGGGCTTCTGTTAAAAGCCCAGCTAGAGATTGTCACACTCATCTATTCACCACTGTATTGATTATAACAAACATGGTACAATAGATTGGACTTTGTTCACTCTCCATCTATTTCTATAGGTCTCCATGGTCTCAGGTCCAAATTGTAGTATACCCAACAACTTCTTTTTCGTGAATTATTTCGAAAGTGCGTTTTTTAATTAAATAATAAATAACAATTGGACAGATAGTACACCTGTATATGCATGCATATGATATTTCCAGTGGCGGATTAAAGAAAAGGGCCTGTCAGCAGCTTAAAGTGGGACCCCTTTAGCGTCAAGAATCAACGCGATATCGCACTTTAGTGCGACTAAGGTGTGTCCGAGGGGGGCCCTGAGAACAATATTTTTTGGGGCCCTGTCAGCAGCTGCTGACACTGCTGACTCTTAAATCCGCCACTGGGTATTGCTCAACCACTTCCATATTTTTTTCAATAACACTTTTCCACTCACATTTGATTACATGCACTTTCGGAAACATCGTTTATCGATCAGAAATTAAGTCAGGCGATATCCGGAATATGGTGTGTGTGCGTGAATAAAGGATTTGGTGCAAGACCCGTAGTAATTACTATTTATTGTATGCATCACAGATTATATATTTCGCATTGCGGTTACCTCGAATTAATCCATCGATTTCCCGTTGCAAACAAGGAACGGAGCAGGTGTTAACTTGCCAGATGTTCAGCAACGTGGAAACCTTCACACCGTCGCGGAGGATTCTCTTTCGTAAAATCGATCCAGGCTGATCGGCACAGTGACTTTAGATAATCACTTTCATCCGTCGTCATATGGGAAAAAGTTTTTGACTTGAGGCCAAGTGTTTTGGGGTATAACAAAGGGGAGATATTCATTAAGCCTAGTTTCGCCTAGTTTCTATCTCAGAGATAAATGTTTGACAGTTACAGAATCTACATGATGGGAAATAGCCTCGAAAGCCATATGCTGTCGTTCCCTCATTTCGAATCGTTTTGCCAGGTCTGTTCTATGTACTCAACGCATATAAGGCAGTCGATGTCATAGCGTAACCTAATTGTACCGGAGTAGTATCATTTCCGCGAAAGCAGCTGGCGGGTGGGTGGTGGGTGCGGGATATGCACCCATTACCAAGATATGTCAACAAGATAATGATTGTCTCTTGTTGACTAAGCAATGTGGCGAAGGGAATTGTGTGCCTTTCAACATGTTCAAGTTATCTCTCTCTGCTGAATCCCCGTCTCACAACAAAAGGCACTTTAGTTGGGTCATTTGGGGGGCAATTCCGTGACCGTGGAGAACCGGTGTGAAAGTAAATCATAGTCCGGCAGTTATCAGGTCGGGCTCATAGATAACAACGGAATAAAGCGTGTGAAACTAAGTTACGTGAAGAGTCAACTGAACGATTGCCCTTATTGTTCACCATTGTCCCGGATGTGAGCCCGGAGGACTATATCTCCTGCCACACCGGTGTCAAATGATGTTAACACTTAAGAGAATAAGATCTTGTGCACTCCCGTTAATGTATGAACTTCTGAAAACACTTTGCCGGTGGAATTTCACCAAAAACTCTGTCCTTGATAAGGTACATCAACAACGCCCACATACCAGAAAAAAAAATCGGTTGTACCGATAAAAAAAAAATAACTTTCCAGAAGGACTTTTTCTATAAAATTTGGCTCATAATAACATAAATGGACTAGGGGACGTAGACCAAATAATCAAATGTATAACAATTTCTTTTATCCCCATCGAGGGGCTAGGGGAAAACCAAGTGTAAATTAGACCAAATAATCAACTGTATAACAATTTCTTTTATCCCCATCGAGGGACTAGGGGAAGACCAAGTGTAAATTCATAATAAATTATTACAATCATATAACCGTCTGGTCCAGCAAATAAAACTTATTTTCTTGAAAATGATAAAATTTCACTTCAATTTCCTTTCCCTAACACCAGTGACCAAATATACTTCAGCAAACAATACAGCTAAATATATTCAACAATCAACCCGGTATGCGGAGCCATTGTTATATTGCCACGCAGTTGAAAAGATTCTAGATGTTATCACCTCCACGATTCGGGTTGAGAAACAAAATACCATTCCTCTTTCACAATAACTATAGAAATGAAGTTAAGCAATAAGTCACAGATTTTAGTTCTGCACAAAGTTGTTAGGTCAACGCTTGCCCAGCTACTTTTAGTTGGGTCATTTGGAGTAATTCCGTGACCGTGGAGAGCAGCGCATCATTTCTCAGTGGATTTGTCTTCTATGAAGGTTAATGAACAAATTTAGCGGGAGTGCCCCCCGTGAAAGTGTGGGCGCATCCAGGAGGGGAAAATTCATAATAAATTGGTCAAAAAGTAAAAAATGCTTGGATTGCTGTAAAAAAAGGTAACCAAAGTGTTCGTCTTATTACAAGGATTAAAAAAGGTATAGTTTGTACTACTTACAAAGTATCGTAACGGAGATATAAGACAAAAATCGTTAAAATGTCCAAATACATTACCAAAGGTTAAATCTTTCATATTGCTCCGATTTCTTTAAAATCAAAAGCCATTTTATTCAAATTAAGTGTAATATGCTGTATGATCGCATTCATGCTACGGAACACGCAAGGCCTCCAGTGCGAGTCAAATCATCTTGAGCTGTAAACAATGAACGATAGTTTTGTTTAGAATTTGTTCAGGTGAACTGGTCTCAGTTTATAGTGTTCACCACAAAATAGACCGTGTACATTTTGTTTTGTTTGTTTGTTTTTTGTTTTGTTTGTTTTGCGTTATAAAATATTATGGTATAAGAGGTACTGCCAATACTGGGATTGAACATTACCTGGATATCCGAAAACAATTCGTTGATTATAACCAACACCACTCGTCCACTTCTTCCGTTAGATGCGGCGTATCTCAAGGCTCATTCATATTCATATTTTTTCATTCATATTTTATTTTGTCTCTTCACAAAACATGTATACAAAATAAACAAATCATAAACCTTAATAATACAGATAACCATAGGTTATGTACAAAGAGCAACTCTTTGGTTGTATACAAACGATAAAGTAGTACTTAAGAATTATGGTTAAATGAGACCTTACTTTGCAAATGTTAGGACATATATATGTGGCAATTTTACAGAAAATCCAATACAAAGCAGCATTTTGGAATGTATACATAATGAAGGGACGAGGACACTGCTAAACGCAAGGCGTGGAGTCGCAGTGCCCTCTGCAAAAAGGTGAAAAAAGGAATTGAAAAAAGTTACTTAAATACGAAAATAATACCAAGGGGGGGGGAGGGGGCAGACGAGACAATATGTACATGACAGGACAAACTATGGACAAACATGATGTCTGACTTAATGTTTATAGATGAAATGATAAGTTAAGAGGAGATACATAATGAATGAAAGTATGGATATGGATATATGAATATGAAAATACAGAGAAGAGGAAAAAGTAATAAGAAAATCT
>JAMKCH010016484.1:0-22817 GCA_023653785.1 Ophioderma brevispina
TTGACTTAATGAGAAGTTCTGCATATTGTAGACTGCATTGGGAATGCTAAGATATGCTTTTAAAAGGTGGGTTACCCGACCCGATTTTTTGCATATTTTTAGTTTTTTTTTAATTAATCAAAATATTATTTTATATCTCGATTTTTTATTTGAGAAAGATTTTCCTCCATGAGAGTACTTTATTTATGAAAAAAAGAGAGCGGGGGATTCCCTGGTGTTGTTTGAACTCACCCTGCTATTTGCAGCTTGATGGATTGGAACAATAGGGGGTTGGTACATTTTACTGCACCACTTTGCCTGCTCCCGTTGAATTCAGCAGCTTGACAATAAAGTGCAGGGAAGACGTACTTTAAATTCCGTCAAAGGCTGCGAATCAACTGGAGCAAAAAAGTGGGGTCACAAATGTAACAACCCCACAATAGGGGAGGTGGGGATTCCCCAAGATGTAACCTTAGAAACTTGAGTCACCTGGTTTATAGCACCATGCAATCAAAACTAGTGCATGATTGGGAATTCCCCATAGAAGTTAATAAAATTGTGAGATGGATGTCATGTATGTTATGTTTAATTTATGTGAAATCCATTGTCATCTAGTGCAGTGTTATATTACAATGGGGGGTTGGTCGACCACTCTGGCGCACGTTGACTATTCCATCCATTCAAACCGAATTCAATAGAGATGGTCACCCACACAGCCATCAAAATGTCCATTTTGCCGACATTAATTGCCAACAAGTTACGTTTTGCCACGAATTTGTTAATGGGGGGCGTGTCCACCCCCCCCAACACCCCCTCATGGACGGCCCTTAATATATCATAAGCATTAGGCCAAGGGAATTTGATTGTTAGTTTTTTCCACTTTGCGTCACTCACATTTGCCGCTGTGGCATAATTATTCGGGAAAATTGTTTTTTTTCGTGAAAACTTGTTAACACACTATCAGTGATTTATTCACCGAATGGGTGAAAATATTTGAAAATGTGCAGGGAATAGTTTAAAAGTGAAGACACAGTCTGTATTTGACTATGACATAATTTATGACGTATGGCATAAGTTATGACTTACAATGCATGACATAATTACTTTTTTTCCAACTGAAGAATAACAGAAAGGAAGAAAACTCAGTGTTCACGAGAAACGATCTCCATTCATTACGTTTTTAGAAACTGTCCTACTACTGACTAACATATCTTTATTTTGTTCCTTATTTCAGTTTGCTGCCAGAAATGTTATCAGAGTCGGCACCGCACAACGCGCCGAACTGCATAAAACTCAAAATCTCTTGTGGTCCGATCAAAATTTCCCAAAATTGGTAAAAGAATTCGCCTACGAGCTGAGTGTTCCTTTTACTGATATCTGAAACTCTTACATAGAAGGAGTTTGTTCGGTAACACTGGAAGAAACTATAGTTTTGTCCCAATTCCAAGGGGGCGATACCACCCCCTGACTGTTGTGGATGCAGTTAAGACCTGTTTCCCTGACGTTCAAATTTTGCAAAAGTTGCGGAAGGTTTATTACAAATTGGGTCTTGGGACGATGATTCAGAATTTCGATTGATATTCATCAATTTGGAATGTTAGGGGGTTTCACTGCACATTATTTAGTATCTCTTGTTCATTTTTCTTTTTCAGGGAGCTGAGAGAAGTCGCAACATAAGAACTGTGGTACTTACTATCGGATTTCTCGAGGCGTTTGAAATCTTGTTGTTCGACCAACCCTTCTCTCAGTAAGAACATCATAATTGTGTCCTAGTCCAAGTTCCCTTGGTTTTGTGACGTTCCTCTGCAACCGTCACCGTGTGTAAAGTATAATGATGTTTTTTTAATCGATTATGTTTTTTTGAAAAGGTGGTGTGGCCTCCAGGCCTAAAATGGGCCCTATTGGGTTTCAAATTCTTATTAATGATGCCGCAAGGAGAATGCTGGCAGTCAGTAATTGGAATATGTTGATGACCTGAATTGCTGAAATTTTCGGGTCGTTGTCCCAGTTCCATTCAGGATGATCTTGATAGCTTGCTATAGTGGGCCGGTGACAATCACTTGAAGCTTGAATCCCTCCAAGTGTCAGGCCATCCAAGTTTCATTTTCAAGACCACCACCGCCCCCACCCCCGCCAACAAAAAACACTCGCGACTTTAAATTGGTACTGAGCCACGGTCCTATGTCCACAGAAGCCAAGGTGCTTGGTCTTTGGCTTCAGAATGATCTTAATGGAATGTTTCAGGTGGACAAGATTTAACAAAAGCAATTCCAGTTGTTTCAGCTAACGGACCCTCGGGCTTTGGGTTCTCTGCGGATGAGCTTAGTGTGGTGTACAGTGGTTACATCAGGCCCTTCTCGAGTACTCTGATGTGGTATGGCATTCAGGGTTATCAGCTAAACAGTGCAATGATATTGAAGCAATTCAAAAAAGGGCGTGCAGGATAATCCTGGGGAGGCAGTTTTCATCATATACTGATGCTCTGAAATTTGCAAGCTGACACTCTCTCTGGTAGGAGGAGGGCCAATTGATCGGAGGTTTGCGAAGGGCTTCCAATTAACCGTACATGTTTCGCTCATCCCACCTAATAGGGAAGAGTGTCAATGGTCGTAGTGCTCGGAACAGTAAAAAGATCTCTCAATACTCCAGCTAGAATGAGCGTTTCAAAATAGTCCTATGCCTTATTTCTATTATTACTAATAATATTTACGTATTAATTTACGCTCCTCGGGAGCTATCTGCATTATTACATGTTGCAATTTATGTTTTTATGATAAAAATTGTAAAGTAAATGCCGGTGTGAGAATCTTAGAACTTTGTAAATTTTTAATAATTGATTAATTTAGTTTTATCGGGTAGCTCATGCGCGATTAACCAATAGGGATGCCAACCTACTCCAAACAAAGCCAATCAGCAATTTCACTTCCGTGTTGACGCATGTCACGCTTTGAGCACGGTAAATAACTCTGACAATTCTGACAGAGTATAGGTTGCTTCAGGGTCCTATTATTGCGGGGTATGTTAGGATTCTGTTCTGTACAAACATGCACCAATCTGATTTGATGATTTTTTGATTTTCTGATTTATCAATTGATAGTGCCTTTAATATTAAAAAAAAACACATTTTCAGTTGCTCAAAATATTCAAGCATCCCTTCCTGTTCATTTTACAGGTTTCTTGGCAGGGGAGTCACAGCAGATATGGTAACCACATCTCTGGTTTAGCCTCAGGTCTCACATGAGATGTGGACAGCAGTATTCAACAGAACCGACAAAACTAACAGTTGACGGAGGCAACAAAAAAAATAATTAAGAATTCTACAGCAATATCTCACTTATTAGGGATATAAAGGGATTATTAAGGCTGTTTACCAAAGTTTCTGCTCGTTTATGAACGACCCTTACTGCCAAAGAGAAATCGGCGAAAGTTTAAATCCCCAAGTCAGCATTTGACATGCGTGTTACAACAAGGGTGGCGATACATGTGCTTTGACAGTGTAGAGATCTTCGCGAAGTTCGGTAAGTTCGGGACTTGAACATCGGAAATGTCAAGAAAATTCAGTCACATGATTGTAATCTCGTTCCAACCCGCAATCCACAGTGTGTGTGCGTGTATGTTAATACACCAAGTGCACGAGTGGGTACGGCAAGATGAGACTCGTTTCTGGTCTTCGCGTCATATCCCAATCAAAAATAATAGCATGATCATATGACAAATCTACACTGAGTACGCACGTGTCCAGAAGTTTGACGCATTTTCGACTCAAGGGATTCAAAACTAAACTACATGTGGATGCAGATTGAAAAGGGTAAGTGCCTCATACATGGGACTTGCATTACCCAAAATTTGATGCCATTGTTTCAGGCATGCTATAATAGGTAGCTGTCGTAAGTACCATAATTTCGCCCACTAACAGAATGGGTGTCTCGCAATGTGCACTACATGCAAAATATTAAAGATGTTTTTGTGTTCAACACATATTCCAAAAAAAAATACCATTTTTCCATAGTAAAGGATGGTATAAAATCAGAGTGGATAAAAGCCACAACATTGCCAAGTACCCTAGCATATGTGCAGCAAGCAACTGATGGCAGAATATCACAGTCATGCAGAGTTGGTGTTGTCTCATGTTGCAGTACAAAGTCCTCTGGTTCCAATTATTTTAAGGAATTTGACATGGCATATGCCTACTAGGACATTCATTTACATTTCCTAGCAGCTAGAAACATCTTTTGATTGGAGACAGCCCACCCATCACAGTGGCTAAGTTCTCAGTTCATAGGCATGTAATGGCTGTTCTGACCATGTACAATGCCCGATAAACAACATACACATGAGTTACAATATGTCATCAAACCAAGGGCACAGTTCCGTGGGTTGTGACATGAACTGATCTTGTGTATTCTAGGTATAATATTATACACAAAACCTCAGGGGTGTGTTTTCTAATACACTTGTGATGAAGCTATTGAAATGTGCCATAGGAGTTGATCTTCATTGCCTCATAGTGACAAGCGTTGTTTTAACCGTTCCTGAAAGTTTGAATTTGTAATCTCTGTGCCATGGACTGTGGTGAAAATATTTAGAATATCTGGTGAATGAAAAACTACCCACAATGTTCCCCATTGTTGATCATAAAGGGGGGGGCACTCCCTTTGAACTGGAGATGGCTGCTAAAAGGCTGGCGTTTCCAAACCGTGGTATTTCAAACTTAAGTGATGCTGGAGTATGGTTGCTGCGTAACTGTGGTTATAAATCTCTCTAATACGATAATACGAGAGGGTTTCCTATGGTCTCAAGTATTTACACTACCATATTAAGTACTAACATCATCGCTAAGCGGTGGTTGTCTTTGTAAGACTATCTTGTTTATTAACAAGGCGAAATCGTATTTACCGATGCATAAAATAGGTCCCCGCCGAATGTTTGCGATCACAACATTCATAATGCAACTTCAACACCCACCCCCCTCCCCCAATACCCAGCAACACTCCCACCCTTCCCAAACACCCCGCAAAACCCCCACCCCCTCCCAACACCCCGCAAAACCCCAGCCTCTTCAACCCCCCACAACTCCCCCTAACCCCAACCCCCCCGGCAACACCACACCCCTCTAAACACCCTCAACACCCAACCCCAATACATGTTAACATACTCCGTTCGCCAACACCCGAACCGCCTTCCCAACCCCGCAACACGCATACCCTCCCCAACAACCGCAAATCCTCATCCCTCCCCAAACACCATACAAAACTCCACCCCTCCCAACACATAACAACACTCCCACTTCCCAAACCCATACAACACTCCACCCATCCCAACACCATTACCACTCCCACCCCCCCTCCCAACACCCGCCAACACCCTACTCCCTCCCCAACACCTGCAATACTAACCCAACCCCTCCCCAACACCCCGCATACCCAACCCCCAACAACACCCTCACCAATACTACCATAACCCCTCCCCAACACCCGCACTACCCAACCCCTCCCCACACCCGCAATACCAACCCTCCCACACCCCCAATACCCAACCCCTCCCCAAAACCCGCAACACCCACCCCTCCCCAAACACCCGCAATACCCTACCCCCTCCCCAAAACCAAGCAACACCCTACCACCTCCCAACACCCGCAATACCACACCCGCAATACAACCCCCTTCCCAAACACCCCACAACCCCTACCCCTCACCCACCCCACAATCTACCCAACCCCTCCAACAACACCCCGCAATACCCAACCCCCTCCCCAACACCGCCACAACCCCACACCTCCCAAACACCCCACCCCACACCTCCCCAACACCTCACCCCCTCCCACCCTCACCCCCCTCACGATAGCAAAGTGGCTCTGTAGCGAAGGAAATTTGCATATCCGATGTACCGTTTCAGAGATACAGCCATTAAGATATTAATTAGCTTCATGTGAATACCTAGCCGGCATATATCACATACTTTCAAATGCAAAAGATGTGCCTCTGATAGCTTCATGACGGCAGTTTGAGTATCCGATGTACCGTTTCAAAAATATAGCAATTAGCTGATTTTGGCATATTAATTAGTCATTTGCATATCAATTTTGCCCGTGAAATACGCCCAAAAGCTAATCGGGTCGAGAACTCATAAACCCTCTTCTTCCCAAAAAGTTACAGCTTATAGGCCTTCCGGAACTCCGAAACTTGTCACAGGCCTTGCAGGAACAATCTCATAAATTATGCAATGAGATTACTTAATAGCATATTTTACGGCCACATCTAATCAGGTAGACGAAATCATCAGCCTGACTCTTTCCACCAAGTTTACATCCTTGTCGCCCTTTACGGAACTCCAGATACCTCGTATACAACATGGGTTAACATTTTTGTCACAGACGAACGGACGGACGGACGCTGCTCATTTCATAGTCCCCGTTCCGAACTCGTTCGGCGGGGACAATAATAGTCAAGTATATTGGGCTTCAATATTATTATGAGGCAATAATAGCCGTAGCAACCATGCTCATTGTACACACGTCTACCTCTTTCTACATCATGCCTACCCCAAAAGTGATCAGAAATCAATTACTGCAGGGCATTAAACATTGTTTATAACCGGCTTTCAACCAATCACAAACGCGGAAATCTCCTAATGATGTGTGAACATATCATCACTGCAGATTGTAACACCAAAATTGGTGTTAAAGGCACTATCAGTGATTTGCTAAATCAGAAATTCAAAAAATCATCAAAATCAGATTTTTGCCTTTTTTGTAACAAGTATAGATATCCTAACATACCCTGCAAGTGACAGGATTAAATGCAACCTAATAACAACAAACTCAAATAGTATAGCCATTACTGTCCGTACGGACACTTACTACAATACGTAATTGAATGGAGATTCATATCTTTGAACATTGCTGTTTTCTTTCTTTTCTGTCAATTTTTCTGTTGGAAAATATACCTTATGAAAGTCCTACAGCCTTATCCTTCACTTTTAAGCTATTCCTGCAAATTTCCAATATATTCACTCTTTGGGGCGGATCACTGATTGTTCGAAATATCTAACCGTAAATGCTAGTGCATTTACGGTTATAAGTCCTAAGGTACCAGAAATAGGGGGAAAGTTAACCAAAACATGACCGGTTAATCCTTGCTTACCGGATCTTCAGTGAAAAAGTTAATCCGATCTGGAAGCTTGGAAGCTTAAAGAGATCATGAGGAGATTTCCAAAGAAGCGCCCAATTTTTGCGAACCCCAGTTTTTTGCATATTGGAATTGCTGCCTAATGATATTAGGTCACACCTGAAATGAATAAACTGAAAGCCGTCTTTTCGTCAAGAAGTGATTTAGTAATTTCTGTCGTACAAGACAGTCAAAAACACAGTGTTCATCATGGGGACGATTACGTTAGCAGCAAGGTCACAAAACAAGGTTTGCGGGTTTCTTTTGTATACTTGTTTGTTCAATACGACTTCGAAATGTTCTCGGTAGGTGGTCTACAACAATTCATGAAATTTGAGAGAAATTGTTTTCTCAAAAAAATCTCCTCCTGTTGTCTCTTCTTGCGTATGAGGCAGCAGCTAAATGTTTTGAAACGTTGGAGCAACTCAATTTGATTGGTTGGGGTTGTTTGAGAAGTCTATATCAACCGTTGGACGAAAGGTAGGGCACTCAATGAGAATGTGATCCGCAGTCTGTGATGGAACGAACCACATGGGCAGGTGGCGATGGCCGCATCAGCCCCCATCGGTGCATATTGCTATTAAAGCCACCGACTCCTGTGCGAAATCGGTTTAAGGTGACCCATTCCTTGCGTGGGAGATTGGCTGCCAGGTGGTAGTTTGTCTTAGTGTAATAGAGAGTTGACTGGCTTGGAATGTCTAGCCAGGCAGGATTCCATGCGTTAAGATGTTGGAATGGGAACTGGAGAGTTAGAGTTTAGCCAGAGGTGTCGGCGACAGAAAGAAAGGCGGCGAGGGGAGCGCAGTCTCCTGTATACCAAGTTGGTGTGATTCTTTGGACAGTGGTAGCAGCAGTGCTTGTTTGTCCAGCAGGGCCTTTCAAAGTTTGTGCGAGTGGAGTGGTTGCTCCCTCCGAAAGCCATTGCACTGCAGTGCAATGCCTGAAAGCATGGTAGAAATTCAGATGGAGCGGGGCGGAGGCAGCCAGTTATGGTTCTCAAGGTCTCGTGAGTACCGTGTCCAGCTTCGTTGTGTGAGAGCCGTTGCACCATGTGGGGGCGGCCCATATTCAGCAGAGCTGTAGACCAGAGAGCCAAGGCCAGTGGTGCGTAGGGTCGTTGGGCTGGAACCCATGTGAAGATCCAGCAAGGCTGCAACAGGAGTATTCCTCGAAGATACTTGGCGCATACGACTCGAGGTATGGGGGTGCTGCCGGTAAGTAAGCTGCCGTCAGCTTCACTCCAAGTAGGGTTGGGGTAGGGATTGTATGGAAGAGGCGCTCCATGAGGTGATTTGAAGTTGGCGATGAGCCTCTTTGGTGTTGAGGTGGAAGGCAGTACGGTGGTCTTGGCTTCGCTCACTTCAGTCTCCAGTCTTGGATATGCTGCATCGGGCCATGTCTGTAGAAGTGTGCTTTCTACTTCTGGTTCCCATTGCTGTCCGAGTGGAGGCGGTGTTTTTTTTTTTCAATGATGTCGGCGTAGCCCCATTTTGGTTAGATTTTGATGGTGATTTTGGGAGATCGCTGCTATACAGTTGAACAGCAAGGAGCCAATAAAGATCCTGTGGTAAAACGTTCCTCAGACGACGCAGACGCTACTCTGCCATCAATGGTATTGAGAATAAAGCTACTGTTTGCAAGCATGTTACTATGAATTGTACAAGGTGAACGGATCCGGGATGGTCCTGAGAAACGTGAGTGTCAGGCCCTGGTGCCACAACATTGTCATTATGCTGCAGTAAGGTCCACCAAGATGACGCCTGCCTCACAGCGCTTTTCAAAGCTTTCTCAATATCATTTGTGAGTTTACAATCTGGTGGACCGTGCTACGGGCACGCCGAAATCCTGCTTGTTTGTCGGCAGATGGGTTCGACGACGGGCTCCAGCCGGGCCAGGATTATCCTCTCAAGGGAGTTTGAAAGACACACAATAGTGATATTGGCGGTAGTTATTAGGGTTGTCGACGGCTTGTTGGGTTGGGAGTGCGATGATAGTAGATCTTGGGTAAGGACTGGGTAGTTGGTAACGCAAATGTGTAGAACTCCTGGAGCCAATCAAGACATCGCGGGCCGCATCGCATCAGGAACTCTGCTGGTATGTATCAGGCCATGGGCCTTTCCACTACTCCTGTCACTTGTCTTTGCAAGTCAGTGCAGTCGGACTGGCAAGAAACTAATTTACATATCAAAGACTACAAAGTCAATCGTAATTTTTTTTTTTGCAACGCAGGGCAGCTAGATTAAGAGTATCTATCCGTCAACTGGCGAGTTACGGATAGAGTTTCTCGGATAAATCATTAATAGTGTCTTTAAAGGTTGCATTTCGTGTGATTGTAAAACCCCTTGTTTTGTTAATGCTTCGTTCGTATCCTTGGAAAAGATTATTTCCCAAATCAGTTGATTCGATATGGCGGTAACTTTTATGTTATATGTGTGCATCAACTTTGATTTGGGACATGTAAATTTTTTGTTCCACATGCACCAGTGCATGTAAAATTTATTGTAAACGAACACTGTTTTGGGGTCATGAGCCACTGTCGTTATCACAATCTCCCATAGACCATCACTGTACAAGTCATTTCTGTCCGTTTACGGCCAAGGAAAATACAAAATCGCAAATTTCTTGCAGGGACGATTGAATTTGCACGCCAGATTAGGCACATAATACTAACTTAGCCAGGACGGTTCATGTGAGATAAAAATCTCAATTTTTTTAGGCAAGTCGGGGGGACGAGGCTGTGGATCACGAAATGCCCCTATACGGCTAATGAAACCGATTCCCAGGTTTCCCGTTTCCCGACTCCGGTCAGATAAGAAATGCCGATCACAATAAGTCATAATTTCATATTTTCCAACTGTTTAAGACAAAAATGATTGTTTAACGTTGATCTTACTCATGAATGATGCAATTTTAAGCACTGTTTACGATTGACAGGGGGGGAGAAGAATCGGAAACGTCCATTTTCTAAGTCAAAACCAATTTACGTTGGTTTCCGGCTCCTGACCTACTTCCATGTGTGTTTTCTATTAAACCACCAATTGACTAGGTAGTCTTTGCAAAAATGCTGCGTGAACTGTGATTTAAATGGATATATACCAAACGGCGCATTGACTCGAGACTAGTTTAGTCTCTCCGAAAGGCTGCATATCAACCACGTCAATTGACGAAGTTTACAATTACAGCCTGTAGTAAAGGCTAGATTAGGTTGAAATGGGAATTCTACCGTGCACTGGATAAACGCGCTCTATTAGCACTTTCAAAATTCTGTCAATTTTTTCAAGGTTTCATAAATATATTTGAAAAATAAATTTACATTAGATAATACATTATATTTGCGAAATTCTTTCTTGATGTCCATTATTTGTTTTTAGCCGTGTACCCTGCTATGAAATAATTTTTTAATCAAGCACCACATGTGTCGTTCTATACCTGTCATTTCCGTTCATTTTTGTCCATGTGGTTTTTTTTCGTCGGGTTTTTTTAAAACTTTATTTACATTTGTTTATTTACGGAAAGTCATGTGTGGTGCAAAGTGAAAATAGGAGGAGGAAGGGAAGGTATTCCGTATGTGCTTTCCTTTGTTTGCGATGTACATGTATTGTAGTTGGCAAAATTGTGTTCAAAGAAAACTGTCGTGTATGCAACATTTCTAAAGAAGTGCTTAATCAAAGCACTTGATGTGTGTACCAAAGTTTATTTTTGAAGCCTGGTCTAAGTATGTAGCGTTCTCCCCCCTATACCCAGACTTAACCATTTCCTACCGTGCCACTCTGTAAAAACGTACCTTTTGACAGCTTCTGTGGAGTCACAAACACAGAATTACGACTTCAGACTCGCCAGTTCGTTAACATCATGTTTTAATTCAAATTAAAAATTATTCCAAAACTTGTTTGCTTGATATTTCACAATTGTTAGACTTTTTCTAAGACCTTCTTTTGGTTTGCAGGGTACCTGTGGAATCGCGGAGATGTGCAGTGAGTGTTGACCTATTTTGACCTTGCACATGATGAAGTGAAACATCACATGGTACACAGTTATGATGATGAAGGTTAGGTCAAAGGTTTAATTGGTGCTAAAAACATCACCGATGCCCCCCCATGTGGTCAATGTTTACTTGGCTAATCATGCCGGTGGTGGTATATGGTATATGCCTGAAATTGAAATAGTGATTTTTCCACTGTGAATTGACCTTTGAGCATTTTCTTCCACTTTGAAGCCTTCCAGGTAGGTTTACTTTTCATGCACGCTGTGGATTCATGCGTTTTAGGATTCTTTGAAGCATGTATCAGTGAAAATATTATCGACCTTCGCTTTCAATTGTGTGCTCATTTTGCCTATTAACTCATGAACGTGTCATTGCATACCTTCTTCCCTTGGGTCAAGTGGGGGGGGGGGGGGTGGGGGGAAACACAATACTCTTTAGGCGACCGTCTTGCTCAGCAGCATGAGGGGTGTGAGGAGGACATGGAAATAAACAGCTTATGGGGTTTTTAACGGTGCAATCAGAGATTTTGAGGCACCCAAATATGTGTATATAGTAATTTCATATAGATTAGACACTAGATTTCTTACTTGTATTTTGCTACAGAAATGTCTTAAAAGATAGAGAAAAAAGGTGATTTGATGTGTCAATTTCAATATATAAAAACATAGGCTGAATTTGATTTGCTCCGATACGAAATTAGAAAGTCACCAATTTGTGTAATCAAAGAAACATTTCTCCAACTTAATCCTTTCAGCTGGCGGATATTTTGATGGAAAGCTTTACATCAGGGCAAAAATCTGAATTTTCAACTTTTTTAGGGACACCTGTTATAGTTGAAATCTCTCGTGGCCCCCTTTTAAACATGGAAAAAAATATTATGAATTTTATTAATTACTTTTAAAATGACTTTTTAAAACCATCATGTTATTATATGTACTGAGCTGTCACTGTAAATTGTAAAGATTCATATGATAGCCCAGGGATGGGGGAGGCCACAGGGGTTGGTGTGGTGGGGTAGGGTGGGGAGGGAAAGGTAAATAAAGCATACTGCAAGAAAACATGAATATTATTTAAAGATATTAATCATGATATAAAAGGGTTAAAATATATAAGTGTTATTAATTTTGAGACATTTTACTTAAAAAAAGGGCTGGGGTACATTTCCTTTTTTTAAATGTGTTATAATTTAAAAAAAAAAATGGTGGGTAGGGGGTAATATTTTGGGGTATTTTTGCTCTTTGCTTTGAGGATCATTGTGAATTTCTTCTACCATTCAGGACTGTACTCTAAAGTAAGAAAGTATATGTTTACAGCTTTGGTTTGTATCCATTTCCAAGTTATTTGCTTCAGATTGCCCAGCAATTAGCAACGTATAAAAATGCAAAACAAGCAAGTGGCCACACAAATTAAAAAATCGGAATCTTCAAACAAGTATAACTCTTAAAACGCAATGGGAGTAGCGATAAATTAAATTGTACACATTGATTTTTTCTTGTAAGAGCTTTAAAATGATATATAACTTTCTTATTTGCTCAATTTTTTGAAAATTGGGTTTTATGCTAAATGCGATTTCGTGTCTCAAAAAAAGCATTCTGCAGTTAACTTGGCATCAATAATGAAAATATGAAAATAAGAATATGAACATTCCCCACTCATCTGAAAAAAATGAAACGGGAAACTGGGAATCAACTTTCATTAGCCAACCCTAACACTGAACGGTTTTGTCATTTTGTGACCCCCATGTCAAATCTGACATCTGACACGGCCTAATCGGGTTTTATAATTCCGTTTAGCTCCATTTATTTGGAGCGAATGGGAGTTTACCCGTTTAGAAATTTAGACATGACGGTACGCGGTAGCAATATCTGCATACATATCATTTACTCACAACGGCGATACACTGAACACAGACCAATTTGATGAAAATATGAATAGTACATTATTTTTACAGCTTCAGCTAGGTTAACAACCTCCCTTCAAAGTGGTGTAGGGTTTGTCACTTTCTCCTAGTCCTAGTACTAGGACATTCGAATCCATTTATCAGTAGCACTGGGCATTATCGACCAGCTGATTCTCATGTCCAAGTTCGGTGTTTGAAGTGACATACGTAGTTAATGAACTCAAACTTTGCAAGTTTAGCCGAGACCAAAAATACCAAGCCAATATGCACTCACTTGCATTATGTCAATTCTTGCAATGCTTACCTGGGGGGGGGGGGGGGGGGGACTGTACATACCATTTGTTTTACAATTTGATACTCACAAAATTGGTAATTCGAGAAATATGAGGGAGCGATTTCTCACCCAGCAGAATTGAAGTCCCGAATGAACCGAAGCATAAATGACGAGGTAAAAGGTCGTACACACGGTAAAATTCACACCACGATGAACAAAATCCTTTTCCAACACATATTCAGGCGCGCCGGCCAAGCCATACAAAAAAGTAACTAATTGAATGCGGTATATTGGGTTTAGTATTTAGGCGTGCCTCCTAGTAAAAAAAAAAAAAAAAAAAGTTTGGTACTACCCAAAAGTGAAGAGTGAGCTAGTTCTATACACTCGGATAATTTTGAAATCGCCTAACATTCAGAATAACCCTTGCTTTTTTCTTAAAACCATGAGAGGCTTAAATTTGTGATTTCTTGGCTGCCATCGTCTGCTAGTCCATGAAATACGGCCACACACATCGATCGATGTGAGCAATAGTGACAGGTTCACCCAACAAATGGTCTAAGACTTCTCTTCCGAATCAATTTACACAAACATGCACAAAAAAAAATACAGGAAACCCCTTCGTAGCTTCGTAAAAACGGCATTTTTAGTCAATTTATGTTAAGAAGGAGCGCTCGGACGAGTTTTGGCTAGATTTCTCCGCAGAGGGGTGTGGCTTTTCATCTTGGTCAAAGGAAATATAGAATCACTGGCGCAAAAAACCCCAAATGCGTAGTTTCGCCATGGGTGCATACTAATCCCATGAGTCTTGCGATTTCTATCTACACGGTCCTGTGGAAGCAATAGGAGTACAACTGGACAAAAATCGATTTTTTTCCAAATATGTAAGTGAAAATTGACATCAACACTCCATATGAACATGAGATACCCAGCTTGCAGGACGTACTTGAGGGTGAGTAAATAAAATTAAAGATAATTATCCTTCTGCCAAGTTGAACTTCGCTGAGTTCAGGAAAAATGGCTAAGTCATTTAATGGCAACTTTTCGTAACTCAGGACCTCCTTAGTCCTAATTACATGTTACTGTAACTAATTTCTCCCAGCGTGCTCCTTTGGCGACTATCGGGAGCTATCGGGGGTCAACTGAAGATTCAGCAGAAAGTATGTGTGTGTGTGTGGTTGGGGTAGGACATTTCCACTAACGCATCAACATCCGGCACGATCCGAGAGCTATAATCACGCGAAGACAGACCTGGACAAAGACCGACGAAAGGTGAGCCCAGGTAAGTCAATGATATTAATTAACGGCGGGAGTTCCGGAAAAAATGGGGGCAATCAACACGAATCATTAGAGACGGATTGCCCATAGTGGGAATCTTGCAGCTATGTTATAAGTATTCTGAATAGCCCCCTCTCCATCTATCTGCGGTTTCCTCGATCTGCATGGCTGCCGCTTGTGGCGATTCATAATAGGGTTGCGATAGTGGTATAAAAATAGGCTTCCATTTGACCTCGAAACATTAGCCCTTTTATTACTAGGATGTCATGAAAAATTGGAAGTTTTGAGATAGGTTCAATCTTCTATATAGAAACCAATTCCTCTCTGCTTCTGGAGAAGAATGACATCAAGATCATCATTGCAGGTGAAAAAAAGCGGATCAGGAGATATTAATGTTTATGTGCTCCACAATTTGCTAAGTTTCTGCTGAAAAAAGGCCAAATAAGGGAAAGTGACTAACTTGCATATTTAGGGTTGTGAAAAAATGCTAATATAAATGAGGAACTGACATCTTTTGAAATATTTCCCTTCTACATGTGCTGGACAATCATTTAAAACCGAAAACTAGTGCCTTGTGCAGAGCCATATTTTTTATTTTGGCCTGACAACAAGGTTTCTTGTTCAATTTTACCAAATAGACCTGGCTATTGCTTCAGAAAAATGACTAAGTCCAGCTCATTAATAAGCAAAAATGATATACAAGCTTCATTAATGACTTTCATTTAAATAGAAGATTAAAACATTCAGTAACTATGTTAGCTGCATCCATGGTTACCAACTGCACTGGATAGACAATATGCAAATAAGATGCTTTTTTGATTTCCTTAAGTACAGGGCCTATGGTAGAAAATTCCTAATTAATATGTGTAATGGACATACTAGCAAAACAATTGACTATTTTAAAATGATAAATGGCAGTGTAATGTGATAGCAAACTGACATGTGGTCAAACAGTGGGTTACATTTCAAATATGCAGATGCTAGATGCACATTTAATTTCCTCAAGTATAGTGTATCTCTCAGACTCTGAAAAAAATGACTAATTAGTATGCGTAAAACACTGAATTGCAATTTGCGGTGTGATCCTAACATGCTGTGAAAAAATGTTTCACAGGAAAGTTGTACATAAAAATTTAAAGATTTGAAATATACAAAGCACTTTTCTGATTTTGCTTGGAATTTTCAGTGATGTCTCTCGAAAGACAGAAAATGGAGAATTTACTGTAAATGCATTATTTTTTCAAAAGGGAGGATTAAATGGAAAAGTGCCCCCTCAGACATGAATCTTTAGATCATCTTCTTTCTAAAAAGGGGTGGCAATGTCATGTAAGTTGTGAAGATCAAACCGCAATTTTGATTCAAAGATTGGTACATTAAGGTGTCAACAGTGTAATTTAAATGATGGTGGGTCCACTGGGCACAATTTTTGTGCCAGAGAGAAAAAACAGGGACTTTATAATGTCTAATTTTAGACTTTATTTCTTTGTTTATGGATTTAATTTTTACACAGAATGATAGATAAAGGTTCAAATATATGGGTGATTCTTTGCTAAGTGTCTACTTTCGTGTCCCGCTACTTTAACTCACTATAAATGAAAAAAATTAGCAATTCTGAAAGATTTATTTTGTGGTTTTGCCTTGATAAATATGACTTTAATTATAAACAAATATAAAAACCTTTATAAACAAGTTAAATGTTGTTTTTTTCTAATGTTCATGTGGGAAAACGTGGGTATCTAGGAATCTCCTTCCCGGGAATTTGACCATTGGAGGGAATTTTGACGTTTCAGATAAGAAAATACAATAAAAATGGTTGGAAATCTAAGAGGAACATGTGGGCCGTATCTTCCCGGGAACTATGCATTTTTTCCAGCCCTGCTAATGTTTGCTGCAAACACGTCTGGAAAAAATAATTTTTTCCCGGCTAGGAAGTCAAGATTTCCCGCACTTATACGGCTGTTTTTTGCAGCCATCGTGGAGTGTTAGCGGCCACAGGGGGGTGTCTGAGGGATCTCCCCCTCATAAGCTGAAGTTTTTGAAAATCAGTTGCAATTGACGCGATTTGGTGCGCATTTTAACACTTTTTAAGCGATACGGTAAGCTCAGATCGTTATAGTATTGTGCCAAATCGACCCTTAATTTAACCACATCCCAAGCAAAATACACGGAGAAGCTAAGATTAACTTACACAATAATATCAAGTTCTGACGGTTTGCTGATTTGACTTGAAAATATTTGTTTTCAAGCCGACCCCATGTTATTTTCACACGAGATGATGGAAGACTAGCTGTGGTGTAAGACAGCACCATCACCCATTTTGCTATGCGTTGATGTCATATTTTGCTAATTCAGCCACGTGGAAATAAGTTTATTTTTTAATCCTTTATTAATTTTTATATTAAAATTTTACAGCTTCATCAAATATGTTGTATCTTACAAGACACGATTGTTAAATTCATTTCGCATTTAAAATTATTTTCAAGAACCATTTCTAAATAAATACACAGATCGGCCGGTTGATACTGAGCTGATACTTAAGTTGATACACACGTGCGCTGATGCCATCGATAGAGCATTTGCTACAGTGATTAGGTCGGCTTCTTGCCTAGATTTTGTGGTGATTTTTATCCCGAGACGTAGCTAATTTCGTCTCAGATTTTATCATAAATAAACAAACTGGTACTCAAGACTCTTTTCCTATTTTTTGTTTTTTTTTTTTTTTTTTTTTTTTCTTTTATTATTCAATTAATGGTTGATTTTAACTCTTTGTTTTCCCTTGATTATTTGACTATGTGTTCCTGTTTATATCACATTTTCGTTGATTATTTCCTTATTTTTTCTCTCTTTTCTTTTGGCGTCACTAAAATTTCCCGCGAGTCGGCATGATTTCCCGGCAATGAGCTTCCCTTCTTGCCGGTTTTTTCCCGCCTGGATGCAAACCCCCGAAAACCCTATGTCCCCGATGTTACGCTTAAATTTACATTGTCATTATTATTTGGTAGTTAAAATATTCTTTTTTGAATACTCTTGATCACTAAGTATTTTACTGATTGAACATATCCCTATCGATCAAATAATGGCCATAATGCATCAATAATCCCTAAATTTTACCATTTTGTTCAACAAAAAGTCTGTCCCTTGATTTTTGAGTCATTTCCGTAACGAACATTTTGAAGGGCAGTCATAAAATGAAACACTGAATAAGTACCTGCACATATGTGTGCATACTTTGGCACACATCATTTATCTCAGGTATCTCTGATAATATCAAAAAACAGACTTTTGCAAAAATTGAGGGAGAGTACCTTTATTCAGCGTAATTTCCGTAACGCTGTATAACAACTAGCATATAGTGAAAGTAGTCCATTTGATTGGCAGTGCAAAAAGAATTGTGACCGTACCCTAATATATAAACATTCACCTAGCAATCTCCCCTCGGAGACGTTATACTTCTAAATGTTTGAACCATCATTTCCGTAACGGTCATTTCCCGTAACTTTTTTATACGTTCCGGAAATGGAAATTTCTTGACACTTTCACGTGAAGTGCCAAGAAATCATTTCCGTAACGGTAAATACGGAAATGACCGTTACCGAAATGATGGTTCAAACATTAACAAAATGCAGAAACATTGAGGGAAGATCCTCCCTCATGGTTCTTTCTTTTTGTTCAGAATTTGAGATACTAGTCGAATTTACTCAGCTTTACATTTACTGTCTGATTGTCATTTCCGTAACAATCTGTGACGGAAATGACGTATAATGGTTTTCCCTATGCTACAACACTGAAAATTAGATGTCGCATAAAATGATTTGAAGGCTCTAAAGATCGCGCCGAGTGCTCATGCTAGTATTTGTGCACTATTGTGAACACATTCCAAGAAAAAAAAATATGATTTGAAAAAACTTTTTTTTCTCATTTTTTTTAAAGCCAAAGAGACCTTAGCGGAATCACCCATATAAGCTATAACCTTTCCCCTACCTACAAAATATTTTCCTGATATAGGAAGCAAAGAATTGTTTCAAAGTTTATGCCCTTGTGGAGCATCCACAATTTGGAGTGCCATTTTGACATCCCACTTTTAACTCTGCGGCCGTACAGAAAGTGTACAAGCAAATGTACTGTCTTTTGTTTTTGGCATCGCAACATCAGGCTAGCTTCACTGCCTACATATTCATAATTGCCTCGCACCTAGGGGGGCTAGAAACCCTTGCCTCCTGGCTTTTTCCCTTGCATGCCAGGCTCCAAAATAACCTCAAGCGCCGAAGGAAAATCTGCCTTAGGTGCCCCTACCATTGCCTTGGTGCCCTAAAAAAATTGCTATTCTCAAAAAAAAAACATGTAGCCTTGGTGCCCTTTCAAAATTGGCAAAATTGCCTTGCCCTCCCTAATTTATTTTGGAGCCTGCATGCACTTTGAGGGTATTCAATGTGTTACACATTTTCAGTGTATGAACAGGGGTCTTAAAAGACCAATGTTGATGCAGTCTGGCGCGGACACGCAATTTTCCCGAATTCTGATTAAGGAACTCCCGCGCGATTGATATTGACATATATGCAGGTTGCTTCTGCTTCCTTTACATATGTTTTACATTATGCTTTTTTGTCAACATAACTGTTTACATGTTTACATAGTCTCTTATGAATGTATTTGCCATTATAGTTGTTTGATGGTGGCAATGCCCTCCTTTCCCTAATTGTGTTAGATAGTTTTGCCAGGCTAACTATGTGCTGGTAGATGCATTGTAATATGTCATGGGGTTATCGACACTATAGTTGTGCAATGTTTTCTTACATTTTGATTTTGCATATATATGGAACTTTGACGACATGAATTATGGTGGCGGTGTGCGCCACCTGAAGTAAAAGGGCGGGATCTCAATTGAACTCAGTGTTGCCAAGCCGCGGTTACCCGCACCAATGGGCTCACTGTTTACATGCCTGCCGTACGCTCTAAAAAAAAGGCCGCTGGGGTTCCCCAAATTGGGTAATTTTTAATAGTCCCAAGGCGCGGTTGGATGCGGCACGGCGCGGCAACCCGCGGGTTATCCTTTATCCCTCTGTACATCATTTATTCGAGGCTCCAAGAAAGTTTTAAAAGTCCGTAATGAATTAGCGCTTCCTGTCTTCTTTGAAAGCTTTACCGTGCACGGGACCTTGCATTTCACTACAGGGGGGGGGGTACTCGGTACTCGCTGGATGAAAACACTAGTAACAAAACTCTCAACTTCATCCCATGATTCTGAGTGTTGTCAGCCTTTGTGCTCCGTACACGACGGGGAGTAGGAGGTGCTCACCAGGTGTTAGAACAAACAAATAAGTATCCAAACAAAAAGTGACTGTCATGGGTGGTACACGGGTACACAGATCCAAATCTGTGTCAGTGGGATACTAACCTATGACACAGACGATAGGTAATTGCATAGCGTTTAAAGCATGTTACATACAAAATTCATACCTGATTTATCTTGGTTGGGGGATTATTCCTTTTCAAGTAGGTGTCATTATTACCAAATCACGTAGACACATTGTTTACTTCCAAAAGCATCACGAAGATTTTCAAAAAATGAAAGCTCGTAATTGAAAAAAAGAAAGGAAAACTGGTTCGTTTCATACACCGAGTCTTGTGAATGTTGTGATAAACACGCTTTCACACAAAGACCCGATGGTTCATTTAACATTCTCTGCCCTATTTGGGAAAATTACGCCACTTCACACTTCATCCCAAATTGGTGAAATATAGAGTGTTACCATCAGAAGAAGGCCCGTGATATTTGGCGCATAATGGTTAATACGCCTTTCATATTTTATTTATTTTCAATTTAAAAAATGATTGTTAATATAGATAAGGTAAAGAATTATTTTTATTCTGCGTAGAGTTTGTTGAAGCAGCCATTTCGTTAGAGCAATTGATTTACACGATGTTCATTGGTCTGCGGGAGTATCCCGATATGCCTTGGAAATATCCTCGTGAAAACTTGTAATGTTGACGAAGTGCTATAGCTGTGTGTTGGTTACGGAACATGATGAATGTCGGGATATGTGCAATCATTAAAACTGGATTAGTCTCCCTTGTGTTAAAATGAGTTGCATGACCTGATACGTCACTTGATATAATGTATACACGTGAAGTTTGACAACATCGCCGGGGGGTGGACGAAAGATGTTTGGAAAAAATCATCCCAAAAAAATTTGCCGTTTAGGGAGTGTTTACAATTTTACTCAACATGGTATGTGTAATTAGTTTCATGAACATGGTAAACACCTCTTATGTACACAAACGCAGCTTTATAATACTGCCAATGTTTTGATCGAGATCTCGATCATTTGAGCACAGTAAGTGTTAACCATGAATTTGGGCATAAAACAATGAATAACTGCTGAATTTGAAAGGGGTTTAGAGCAGATTAAAATTTGTAAATAAGGCAAAAGTAAACACGCGTTAAACACACATGCATACCTGTCGTCTTGTGTAGAGGAGTAACACTCTACCACAAATTTCGATCGTGTAGGGGGGACTAGGTACACGTTGAGAGGGCAATTAAACCTTCAAGATGGAGGGGACTGTGCTCCTTACACGACGGGGAGTAGGGGAGTAGGCGCTCAACAGGTTAACAGCAAATAATTATCCTAACAAAAAGTGACCGTCATGATGGGTGGTACAATGTTCAAGGGTTAGTTTAGGGTTCATTCCCGGCCTCACTGGGGTGATGAAGCTGCGTGAAGAGGGCAATTAAACATGTTAGGAGGTAAGTATAAAGGACACGACGCACGCATCTTTTCTGTGGCGAATATAATCAAATGATTGGTTGGTTTAAATTCATTTTAAGTGCCGGGGGTATTCGAGGACTATAATAAAAACAGAACATTTCTTGACATGTACTCGTCATTTTTTCGTAAAAATAAAAAATTTTTTTCAGTTTTTTATAAAAATAAATAAAACAATAAAGATAAAATTAATTTTTAATTGCTGATTTTTTATAATAAAATCAAATATGGCATTTTTTTCGTAAAAATAGCGCCATCACACGCGCTTAAGCCTTAACAAAAGTTGAAAAATTGGGCTACTTTTTGGCCGTTTGCCGCGCCTTGGCGCCGGGTCCTTTGACGCGGGGGGTAGCAAAATTTTGTTGGACAACACTGGTGAACATGAACATAGTCGGTCTCCTTTCGTGCTCTGTTCAAATAAATGGGACCCGTCACTTCTGTGTTTAGATTAAAGGGTACGTCGTTGAACAGACTAACATTACTAGTTATCGCCCATCCCTTACCTGCATTAATTATTGGTAGTCCCGATTAGGCTGGTGGTCAGATCTGATAGGTCAGAGCTGACATGGGGGTCACAAAATTACCAAACCAACTGAATGGTTAACGATGTGATGGTTGAGGTGCCCAACTCCATAGGGTGGCGGCCCACCCCCAATACTAAATTCTTTCCAATCCAATTAACGAATAGTCTATGCCCATATACGGTATTTTGCAAGAGAAGAGTCTACGAGTTAGTTTGCTTATTCCTGGGTTAGTAATCATAGCAGAATTACCTTGGCTACTCAACATAAAACCTGCAGCAACGTGAAAGTGCAACTTGTAGCCAAATGTAGGGGCACACCACCAAAATAATTTCCCCTTGAAACCACACGTTAAAATAGCACGTGAACAACGCGTAAAGGGCGCACCACTAAATAACACGCTCCATTGAAATACACGTAAAAGTACCACAACATGCACATCGCGCCCTCTGATCCGGGGGGGGGGGGTTCTTGGATTGGTAGGGTAACCATGCTCCGTTCCAAATAGAGGGAATAGTGCAAATGCGGGGGGGGGGGGAGGGGGGGGGGGGGGGTGGGGGGGGGGGGGTGGGGGGGGGGGTGGGGTGGGGGGCGGGGGGGGGGGGGGGGGGGGGGGGGGGGGGGGGGGGGGGTGGGGGGGGGGGGGGGGGGGGGGGGGGGGGGGGGGGGGGGGGGGGTGGGGGGGGTGGGGGGGGGGGGGGTGGGGGGACAACGCTAGGGGTATCAAATTCACAATAATCAAGTTAGTCCGCTGGGGTATCAAATCAGTTGTGAATTGTGACTGGTTCAATGATACAAATAGGAAAAATTAACCAACATATCAGCAAAAATAACCCTGAAGTGTTTTAATTTGTCTTGCAGTAGCAACAAGTGTATTTTTCTTTACAGGGTGTCTCAGAAAGAATTACCCTAACTATAGGCGACATAACGTCAATAGTAAGTATCACATT